>CAIGRS010210139.1:0-14440 GCA_903798395.1 Fraxinus floribunda | reverse complement strand
ATTCATCAAACTACAGCTCCTTACTCACCTCAATCGAACGATATTGCAAAACGCGAAAATTGTACTCTGAAAGAAATTACGAATGCTATGTTGATTAGTTCTGGTTTACCTCAAAATTTATGGGAGAAGCAATTTGTCACATAACCACATTCTAAATAAATTACTATACAAAATAAGGAACAAAACTCCTTATGAATTATGGAAGTGTTATAAACTTTCGTACAAATACTTAAAAGTGTAGGGATGTTTGGTAAAGATAGAAATACCAAAGCCTAAACAAGTTAAAATAGGCATATAACCATTGATTACATATTCATTGAATATGCTAATAACAGTAGCGTTTATCGGTTCCTCATACATAAGTCGGACATTCCGAATTTACATGAAAATACTATCATTGAATCTAAGAATGCCGTATTTTTTGAGGACACATTTCCTTGTAAGGAAAGGAAAGAGATAAGTTCACAAGAACGAACTTATGATACTGCAATTAGTAATCATCAAAGTGATGAAGAACCAAAATGTAGCAAAAGGACCAAAACGTCTATATCTTTTGTTCCAGATTTTTTAACTTATTTGTTAGAAAATGAACCTAGGACATTCAATGAAGCAATGTCTAGTCCAGAAACTCCATTCTGGAAAGAGGTTATCAATAGTAAAATTGATTCTTTTATGCAAAATCATACCTGGGAGTTGGTAGATCTCCCACCTGGTAACAAACCATTAGGTTGTAAATGGATTTTTGAAAGAAAATTAATGACTGATGGAACAGTTGATAAATATAAGGCTAGATTGGTAGCTAAAAGATTTAAATAAAAAGAAGGCCTTGATTTTTTCGATACATACTCGCCTTTGACAAGGATGACATCATAATCTCATAATTAACGTTAGCGTCGTACGCATAATTTGGAAATCTATCGGATGGATGTCAAAACAGCTTTCTTAAACGATGAGCTAGAACTAGGAATTTACATGGAACAACTCGAAGGGTTCATTGTTCCTGGACAAGAGAAAAATGTGTGTAGGCTCGTTAAGTCGTTATATGGACTAAAGCAATGACATGTAAAATTTGAGAAAACTATGTTGTCAAATGGTTTTAAGATTCATATGTCTATATGTTGATGATACGCTAATTATGGGTAGTAATTGTGATAACATAACAAATACCAAGAAAATGTTGACATAGCATTTTGACATGAAATATATGGGTATTGCAGATGTAATATTAGGAATTAAAATCCTCAAAACACCCGAGGGACTTGTTCTATCTCAATCTCACTATATTGAGATTGTACTTAAGAAGTTTCATATATATGATGAAAATTCGATTAAAACACCGGTAGACCTAAGTCTACATTTGGTTAAACATAAAGGCGAACCCATATCTCAATAGAGTACTCTCCGATAATATGCAGTCTAATGTATATTACAAACTGCACTCATACGGATATTGCATATGCTGTGAAAAAACTAAGTAGATATACAAGTAACCCAAATAATGACCGTTGGAAAGCATTGGTAAGGGTTCTTAGATATCTACGATACACCACAAATATTAGATTACATTATACTAGATATCCAGTTGTATTAAAATGATACAGTGATGCTAATTGGATATCATATACAAAAGACTCAAAATCCACTAGTGGGAATGTTTTTACCATTGGTGGTGCGGTCGTGTCTTCTAAACAAACATGTATAGCTGGATCCATGATAGAATCTTAGTTCATAGCTTCAGATAAAGCTAGAGAAAAAGTAGAATGACTTCGTAATTTTTTAGAGGATATTCCATATTGGCCTAAACCTGTGCCTCAATTAAGATATATTGTGATAGTCAATCGGCTATCGGTAGAGCATAAAGTAGTATGTATAATGGTAAGTTTCTACATATTCGTCAAAGACATAATACAATTAAGTAGTTGATCTCAAATGGTGTTATTTTCCATAGATTATGTAAAGTCTAGAGAAAATCTCGCAGATCTACTTACCTGGTGACTTTTTGACCAGGTCTATGTTAACTATTACTGTTTTTACTATGACTTATACACTGATTTCATAGTTAAAATCATCAATCGATAAAACTTCAAAATGCAATAACAATAAATAAAAAATCACCAGTATTATTAAAAGTTGAAAATATTAATCCAAATGTATGTAGCAACCAGTACTCATCTACATAAACATCTAAAAAAAAAAAATCATTGTCAAATACTCTGGTCACAAAAAATAATCATCTATCTTCTTTTTTTCCCTTTCTTTCAATATGCCTTGTCGATCCATTTCTAAACAACAACGATACAGTTTTGGGCCTAGCTTTGGTAGCATCGAATGACATAGTCATGTTTGCAAGATTATAGTGGAGCAAGTATTGTGGGTACTTAATGGCAAAAATTTCACATTCATGCCTGTAATCATTTAAAAAACAGCCCTTAAGCAACTACACAACATTAAATAAGAATTTTGTTGCTGTCATATAATGAAAGTGACTTACCCATGTTATCCCTGTCATGTTAACATCTCCTTCTGCTCATCGTTGAATTTGATAACAAAGTTTTTAATCGCATTTGTTATAGCGTTGGTGGTAATCTTCCTTAAGCACCAACAATGTTATTTGATGCGGTATTTCTATTCCTGCATAAATTGAAATGTTATACATGGCATCAAAATCACAAGTGTATAAGTCACAAACATAAACAATAACACTATTAATTCAGTTTTTGTCATGACCTATAATTGGTTGATTGTAACCTTTTTTTGTGACTGTGACTTATTATACCGAATAACTCATAAATTGTGACCTATGCATCACTTGTATTTTGACGTGCAGAATTACATAAGGGTGATACAAATGACTTGACTTGAGTACATACCAGCCTTTATTCTAGTTTCATGTTGTGTTCATTAAAATCTTGCAAGCATACGAAATCGTTGATAAGTAATATGTAGTAATTACATGTATCGTCCTACGAGAAATAAATGTTAATTATATTATACTAGTTATTATCAAATTCGATTTACGAGACAAAACAGAGTTAGTTCGTTGTTTGTAATTAGTCTAACTTAAGTAAAATATGATTTTTATTTTTATCAAATTATGGATGAACGTATTACATTTCAAAATTTACCTATTGACTTTTATTTCCTATTATCAACACATGTACTTTAGTGTTCTTCAAGTGCTTATGACAATCAATAATCCTCTAGTGTTTAACTTCTTTTCCAAGATAGATTAAACATATCCTAAGCAAGACTTGATCTTATTCCTAGTCCGAATTCATATGCAAAGAGATGCGTTCAATCGTGTGATTATCAACCTAAATTGCACACACTACAAATGTTATTCCTAACACCTATTGTCCATGTGTCAAATAAACATTGTTCTAACCAATTGTGAATTTCCCAACTCTACAATAAGTAACGAATTATCTGAATGGTGATCAAGTATTCGAGCAATGAAATAAGCATGATAATTGATCAAGAACATGGGAATTCACTAAAATACTTGGGGCATGTTCTCTTTACCGTTTTCAAGCCATTTTCTGTTTTCGGTTTTTAGAAATAGTGAAAATACGTTCTTTTTTCCTATTTTCGAAAACACGTTTTTGAAAACAAGTTAAAAATTTACAAAGAAAATGTAAAACGACAAAATTTGTCTTTTTGAATGTTTTCAATTATAATCAAACCAAAATTTTCAAAACGCGTTTGGAAGTGTTTTCAAAATAATTTTTTAAAATGTCACAAAGAATACATTTTCAACAATCTCAAAATGGACACTCAAATCCCAAAATCCAAAATGAATTCAAAACTCAAAACACAAAGAAAACACCCCCTTATTTTTTGAATTAAAATCAATAGGTTTCATCATTTATGCAAATACAAAAGTAAGTTTAGGCTAACATTGTTGTATTCAAATTATATGAAAAGATAAGAAAAGGCACCATCGAGACCTAAAAAAAAAAGGAGAGACTAGATGAACTCAAAAACTCAATTTATTGCACTTCAATCTTCAATCCGAGCTTCGCATGTTCAAATTTTGTTGTAAAATCTCTTCTTGCCACTTGCTAGCCTCTCTTCTATGACAAAAACTAGGTCCAAGACATTCTGGACGTCCCACTAGGTTAAAAAGACGCTCAATATATCATATCAAATCAAGATGGAACCAAGAAAGGAAATCAAATTTTCTTCTCGGAAAACAACAATGCGTGCGCATGGTTATTATCCACGTGCACGCATGGACGGGCCATTGGTATAGAACCGAAAGAATGATTTATCTTGCTTATGTGTGCTTAACATGAATCAATATCGGGGAAATATTTTCCTTGCAATTTGACTCTAGTAATCCATCGACCATCACCCATCCTGTTTACAACTTTTTGATGCCACCAGATTATGCTCGAATTTGTGGAACCGTTCCCAGCACATAGCTCGAATTTGCATAAAAATGGGCAAATAACCATCAACCACCTATCCCTGGAATAGGAACGGTCACATGAGAGCTGCTAATTAGGTTAGGTTCAACACCAATAAGAGAGGGATCTTTATGAACAAAGTATGGGGCAACAAGAGGAATGAGCTACCTTTGCCCCATCATCCCATTGACCAGTCCTCTGCTCTTGAGAAAATCAGCAACTTTAGTATCTTATTACAGTGTTACATCTTCCACGACAGTAACCTCTTTTTGATGAGTAGCATTTATGACAAATACATCTCATCCCTTGTTGGATGATAGAAACTGATTGCCACACCACAAATACGTGATGTTAATGGACAAGTCTAACATGGAGGGAGAAATTCTTGAGTAACAAATCTCATACCGCTGTGGCTTTTACTAGTACAGCAATCTGGACATAGTAAATAAAAGTGGCCCAACAACCAACAACAAACATCATGCAGATTTCATCTAGATAGAGGCAACACTAGGAAACTTGTTCATGCTCTCGAGCAAGATGGTCCTCTTCAGTGCGCTGTAACAGTTCCTCATAGACTTTCAAAGAGTCAGCCGTATACTTCTCCATGGCCTTGAAAACATGTTGCAGACTTGCCTGAAGACTTCCACTTTTGCTGGTCTCACTCTGATACACAACACGTCCAGTTAATGGCATACCACTGTCATCCCCAGATATTAGAACTATTCTTTTGTCTAATGCCTGAATTTCCTTTTGTATCTTTTGGTCTTCCCTCTCCAGGCCCTTAACGTTTCTCTCGTCCTTGTTTGCTAACATCCTTTGTCTCATCTCCAACTTATCCCGATCCCAGAGTTGTAGCACACTTGTGGCAAAATCTCGCATTGAATCAACCACTTCTTTCTCAGAAATTCCCTCCAGTGATTGGGACCACTGGTAACATATTACAAACACGGGGGGAGCACCAATCCTACCAGGGGAAAAGGGAACTATTCCATCTGGTGTTTCTTCGGGAACATAAAGGATGCATTTCATAAGCCAGTTATTCAATGCTCGAATGTAACCCTTTTGGGCACCAATCCAGTAAGAGAATCTTAGTGTCCAAATAATAAGATCATGTTCAAGCTGTCGAGTGGCTTCCAAATGAGTATCACTGAAGTGTTTGCGTAATGCAATGGCATCTAACCGTTTGGCTTCCCCAATTGCTTGACATTGATTGTGATGGCACTCAAGCATGGATTTCCACATCCTGGTTAACCTGGAGCAGAAGGCAGGAAGAAATTAAATGAGACAGACAGAAAACAATAATAGAAATTGATTCGTATGGCACCTAATTTGGCTTTCCTGTGTCTTCTAATCATATTGTTCTCAATGGTTAATAATGGTTAATTTGCTCCTAGTAATCAGTCATATATACTAATTTTGTTAGGCAGCTCATAGAAACAGGACAAGTTTATTAACTAAGCTTTTAGTCTTCAAAACCTATAATAGAGAGGACAATCCCACAAGTAAATAAAGCCCAATAATTTTTTGGCGAATATCCAAACGATTTCCTCTTTTGCTTTAATCGTCCTATTTCCATCTAAAATTTGACATTCCTTTGTTTAAGTGTGACAAACTTTTGACTGAACGATGTTCCCATAGGGATTCCTTATATTATATAAGAATAAGTACAATCTGATACGGTAACTGGCAGATGTAACTATAACATAAATACAATTATATACAGAATTACGTTAAACAAGCAATATTTGATAAATCTGTAATTTTCAACAATCTTTGTAATCTTCGTCAATCTCTGTCAATTTTATTGTCATCCCCCCTTAAATTGATGCTGGATAATCAAGAAACATAAATTTGTTGACAAGAAACTGATGTCGCTGACAAATAACTCAAAGGTCCAACTCCAGTGGCAGCCCAAAAATAACCCCACACACAGATCACAATCCACCCTTCCAAAATAAGCCCCACTGGACAGCCTACAAAAGAACTCAAAAGGTCCAACTGCAACAATCCACACACAGCCGAAAAATAAAACAAATACTCCAGCAAAACCCTCTTTCAACAACCCAATAAACCATAACCTAACTCCCTGTTAATACCCAAACTTACTGACCCATATAATAGGCCCACACTATAAAATCCCTATTCCACATTATAGCCCAATAATATACCCACAAGCCCATATACGCAACCCAATCTCCAAATCCAATTAAGTCAGTCCAAATCCTTTATAGCCCATACACAAACCTACGGCCCATCTTACCTCTACTACCGGAGAACAAGATCAACACAAACCTAACCCGACCCAATTCCTTCCTATTAAGACCTATGGCCAGCGAGTTCAAACGTGCAGTCCCCAACGATGAGGGCAGTGACAACTCCAGTTACTAAACTTTTATAGGAATCAACATTTTTTTTACATATACTACTTCCTTGCATTTTTTTTCCTCCTTAAAAGTCACCCCAATAATCTTCACAGAATAAATCTAGAGCGAAGAAAAGTAATCAAGAGTCCTTTGGAGAAGAAAAAAATGGAAAGTTGTCCCTTTTTTCTGCTGTACACACCTAGCCAACCGCGGGCAACACACATCACCAATCTCTAGCCGACCCCCTGCCGCCTCTTCCAAAAAAAAGATAAAATAAAATAAAATAAATCGCCCACGGTCTCAGCCATATGCACTATCTTCCACCAACATATAGACGCGATGTCGGCTATTTTTGGCAGACTACAATATTTACTATCATCACCACCATTACACGTCTTTCCGTCACCACAACACTCAGCTGCAGCCACCAAAATACCTGACTTGAATGTCTTGCCATCAAGTATGAGACAGGTTCAAAAGGAACACAAAAAATCTAGCACAACCCCAAGTGGTTACCACCACCACAATCCTCGCCGTCCACTAGAAACCAACCTTTTGAGACAATTAGAGAAGCCACACCCACAAAGGAATTTGCCCAAGTCACACTCCGATAGCGAAATCAGAGTCCCGATAAGAGACTAGCAATGCTAACAGATTGTCCCAAGAACACCGAATGCCTACATCCCACTCGACGCATTGAAGAGTCACACGTTGACAAAAATTTTGTCAACTACAAACAACAACAAGAGTCACACGATGACAAAAATTTTGTCGATCATGGACAACCACAAGAAACCCACATGAGAAGTTGAGTTATGACCAAAGAAAAACGAGAATTTGGTATAAAGTTCACCAAGCTCTGATACCATGACAAACTTTTGACTGAATAATTTTCCCATAGAGATTCCTTACATTATATAGGAATAAGTACAATATGATATGGTAAGTATAATTATAACCTAAATACAATTATACAGAATTATGCTAAACGGACAATATTTGATAAATTAGTAATCTTCGTTAATCTCTGTCGATCTCATTGACAATGTAAACCTTTCAATTACAGCTCAAGTACAGATGTTCAACACTAAATAGCAAGAAATGTAGACAGCATATCAATCTTTCATATTACGTAGAAAGCTATTATTTTTTTACTAATGCAACACTTGTACACGTACATGCTTCCATCACTCATAGCCAAGTCCACCTAACATGGTTATATACCAAAATCAAGAACAAACTGAGCTGCGTTTTCAACAAAATTGGGTAGGATACATAGTTACCGAAATACCTACCACAAATTCCGCAGGTTTCTCTACCATAAACCTTACCAAAAGCCATTCCACCCAAAGCATGTAAACCAGAAATGGTCTAAACTTCCAGGTAACATGTCTTCTGATCCAGTAGCCACACATAAAAGCCATTTCTAACACTCTGACTGTCAAAAGCACAGTAGTCATGTTTTTACCTGCTGCAGTAAGGATCTATTATAAATCTTTAGAGAGCTCAAATTTATATAAACCACACACCGACATCCTATACATTCAACATGCAATCCAAGTCGCATACCTTGAAACGGTAATCATGACAAACCACCACGCTCTGCAATCTCAGCGCCCACAACGGGCTAGCTTTGTACATAGTGCCCATGCCTAGTCCCTGACAAACACTGCTATGCCGATATCACCATCCGTGCACCTTGATTGCAATTGAAAACGTCTGCTTTGATACTATTGTTATAAGTTTTGGAAGAACAATACCTTAAAAAATAGCTATTGAAATTGGAGAGTCCAAACCTATATAAGGGTGTTTTTAATGGATATTATTGAAGAAATAATATATTTTAAATAGTGATATGATGTGAAATATGTAGTTAAAAAGTAAGGAAAAGTGATTGATGTGATGGAATATATTATTTTATTAAAGAATGTGTGGTTGAAAATGAGTTTTGAAAAAATATATTTTTAAAAAATGTATGTCAAACAGAGATTAAACCACACATCAAAATCACATGTTTTTGATGTGGAATCCAAATCTCATACCTTGCAATAGGAACCATGACAAACCACCATACTCCATGATCCCATGTCCACGTTGGATTGGCTTTGCACTAACCCATGACTAGTCCCAAACAAATACTCTATGCGACGTCTTCGTGCAGCTCAATTACAATCAAGAGACATGGTGTCTGCTCTAACACCATTGTTATAGATATTTGGAGAGTCATACCTCAAAAGCTTATACCTCAAAAGCTAACTAAGAAAATTGAAGAGACCAAGTCTGTATAAACCATACGTCAAAATCTCATACTTTCAATGTGACATCCAAGTCTCATACCTTACAATAGGAACCATGACAGAAACCTTTAAGGTTTACCATGCATCCAGCTCATATGAAAGCATAACAAGCCGCATTCTTCTAAATTCAAGTTTCAGAAATTCATTTTTTAAAGGAAGTCAGGGATTGTTGTTCTCTTGCTTCTTCATTTCCTCGACTATATAATTTTCTATGCTTAAAACTATCCTAGTAAACTGTGATAGTTCGCTCTCTGAAAATGGAATGCTTGATAGGAAATTTCCAGTTTCTACAGCAACTCAACAAATAGCAAGATTTCAAATTTGTACCCTGCAGATTCTCCTCAAGATAATTTACTTGAACCTTCTCTAGCGGACAAAAGGTTGTGGATGTTGAAATCCATTTCTTGCAAGTCATTCTTCCAGGCTCTTGTTGATTGCCAAACTACCCCCTTCCCCATCAATGTCTCGTTCAAATTCATTTGGAAATCTAGTGTCCCTTATAAAATATGGTGCTTCCATGACTGGTCTTTTTTTTTTTTTTTTTTNACTGGTCTTTTTTTTTTTTTTTTTTGAACGAAATGCACTTCTTTGTAGACAACCCTCAACAATCTTACTTCAGAAGTGAAGATCGACATTAAAAAGACCAATAATGTGCGCTTCACACCTAGAAAGACTCTTTCTAGAGTGGGAGGTTACCAAGGTGAAACAAAGTATTTTATACATAAAAAAACATGGACATAGATGAAATTCAGCAAAAAGGTTCACTAGAGAACAGATCCTACAGATGCCAATATATCACTTGGTAAATATCTGAATCAATCAAGTATATAAAAATGAGGGGGGAAAAGTGTGATATGAACAGAAAGCCATACGCAGAGAGACACCAAGTTCAAACTTGGGAGAGCAGTATAATACAGAATAAGCAGTCTGCTAAAAGGTATAAGATCCACGTACCCTTGGATGAATTCATTTAGCTGTGGCCATAACTCATCGTCCCTCAAACTGCACCCCTTTCATCTAAACGCTTCAGTTTATGGGACTTCCTATCATGGAAGACCCTCATTTTCTCCTCAACCTGAAAAAGCACGAGTATACATGAGATTAAGCAATTGCACCTCAACTAGTTAAACTTTTAGGTCAGTGATCTAAATGTGATAAACACAGTTTAACTCTACTATGCTCGTGCCTACACAAAAGCACATAAGTAGAGTTTCTCATCAGAGAACTACACTCAATGGATCAATAAAACAAGATAACAGGTTCAAAATTCACTATTCTACAGAAGTTCTACAAAAGATTAATCGGATTATAAGACATTAGCTGTAAAACATCAATCTTGCCTCCCTGGACTGGAATCTGGAGGTCAGTGAGAAATATTAATGAGCTTCAAAAGTGTAAACCACTTGCAAAAGAAGTTAGTGAATGTCAAAAGAAGGGATGAGGGAATCATGGTATCTGAGCAAGTAGATCTGTGCCACAAAGTATTTCAATGAACTGCAAGTATATTGTCTACACTACGCTTTATCTCCAACATCAAGTTGAATCTCCAGACTCCAAGTACATACCAATTTCTAGAGAGATAAAAACTAATGCAAGATTAGAATAGCAAATCCACTTCGGCATCACTGTATGAATTTTAAGAATGAATTTTAACTCAGTACTTTCATCAATCACCTGAAATATAATTAGATGAACACTCTTAAAGAACTTGAAATGCATTAATAAAATAATTACAAACCACTTTGAGGGTCATTATCATCATCTACCTGAAAATGTCGAAAAGGAATAAATGGTAACTAACAAATTGAATCCTCAGCAATGTTCTCAAAAATGGTGCCAACAGGGGGACCATATACCATAAAGTTGGTACATAATTAATGGAGAGTCTAAAATTGTTCAGAAAGATTAAAGGCAGAGGACATTGCACAAATACAAATAAGATAACATGGGGTCAGTGACAGGAATAAACAGTGTACCTTCACTTCTTCATACAGTTTCTTCTCCCAAAGGTACAGCTTATGCAAAGTAGATGAAATGCTTCTGGAGCCTGAACCCACAATTTGTTCAACATCCATGTTAGGATCAGCATTTTCATTCTCCGAGCTTTTGGAAGTTAAGGTTTGTGATGCTACCCCCGGCAACTGCAATATCTTTGAAGAAACTGCCCCAAAAATACCCATAAATTAAACATAAAAAGAGAAATAGAAATGACTGCAAATTTCAACTAGGTCAAGCATACTCAAACTTAACTTTCCACCACAAAGTTATAAGAACCCAAGGCTCCATGTAATAAATCAATTTATAAATACACCCATTAATTCTTTGCGCACAAACACCTAAATAAAATTTCATTGTGGAGATAATATAACTAAGACATTCAAAATAAAACTGTATATCAATAGCAGAGGGAAAAATCGAATCTTTACCATGACGGCCACCATGCTTGTGTTTATAGGGAAGCTTTCCGACCTCAAGCAACTTAGAAAGCTCAATTCCAGACTCTGAAGCTCGTTCAAATTGAACTTGAATTTCTTTCACAACCTCGGAATCAACCTTGAAACCACCCCGGGCCTTAAATCCAGCCACATTTCCCCCATTTTTTGACCTGTCCTCATCATCAACCACCTTCTTATCTACCATATGCACTTCATACTCCACTGGATCACTCTCCATTCTGACTCTTGCGTTCGCTTTATATCGCGACTCATCATCATTCAACACCCTCTCATCATCCACCTTATTGGCCGCTCCAGCTGTTCCTGCCTTCGAATAACTACTCCTTCCGCTATCCACAAACTTTTGATTTCCGTTAACTTCCTTCACGACTTCATCATCATCTTCCAAATCAGGTATCCCCTCTTCCTTCCTCACTTCCCTTAAGTCGCGGTTCGGAGTGTAAGGAGGATTATACATCTCAAAGGTCTCAAACGGGTTAAAAAAATCCCAGGTCGAGCTCCTTGGCGGCGATGGGGGAGGTGGAGGTGCTTTTGAACTGGACGTAGAAACTGCCCCATCAGACGGAGATGACAAGCCGCTGTAACGCGCAGGTGGCAACGAAGAACCGAATAACCCACCCCCAGCACCCATATTCGGATAATTGCCGTAATTATCAATATTATTATTATTATAATAATAAGGATACGAAGGTGGGTTCTGAATATTATTTTCAGAAGGATGAGAAGGATACGAAGAGGAAGTAGAAGATTCACCTACATGCATAGTTTCTGGGATCATCGGCCGTTGCTCATACAAAACAGACGGTATCGTTTGCTTCTTCATATAATTCATATTCGTAAACTTTCCACCTGCCTGAAGAGTTTCGTAATCCGGCATGTAATCAATGCGACCACCGTACGAAGGAACCGGGGATGGCGCATCATAATGATGTAGCGATTCCGAGCCGGAATCCTCTTCATCTTCTGAGTCAGAGTGAAAGTGAAGATGCGAACCGGAGTCGGAGTGAGAGCGAAGGTGGTGAGTCTTTTCCGGTGGTGAACCAGAAGGTTCAGGTGGTTCACCTTTCCGTTGAGCCGGAAGGTTAAGAACCGGCGAAGAATGTCCCGGAATATCGTGATTAAAAAAACGATCGAGCGAAATGCCGACAGCCTTAAGTGATTGAAGATAAGCCGCGTGGGCTTCAGCCAAGGCGTAGCGTTGGTGTATGGCTTCGTCTAGGAAAGTGCACCGCTCCCGGCACAAAGCCACCGCCGGCAAGTCATCGAGCTTTGAACTGGCGCAACCCATCAAATTTAATTCTCAGTAAAAAAAACACTGAAACTAGATCAAGAAAGAAAGCATAATTGAAAATTGGAATGAATAATATTTAGGGTTGGGGAGAAAAAGATTACAAGATTGGGAGAAGAAAAGTTAATGAAAGAGGGAATCTTTTTGTGTGCCAGAAGGGAGTTTGTCTTTGTCGTCGCGTTGTATGTAGCAGAAAAGAAAAGAGAGAGAAAGTGGAGGGAAAGAGATGGGGGAGTCACTGAGTGTGCGGATCGTCGGAGTGAGTGTCTGAGTCAGCGTACAATACATATATTATTATTTAGAAATTATTTACTTGTACATCAAAAGATGTGCATAAAGGATTACACTCCCTCACATGGGAGGTGGGATTCATGTGAATAATATTTTTTTTATTAAAATGGGTCTCACCCCCATGTGAGAGGGGTGTAACCCCTTGTGTACACATTGATGTACCGGTAGCAAAGTCGTATTATTTATTTCAATGTCTGTGTGTATAGTATTTTACGCAAGTATTTCATTTTCAACATTTGAATGTACTTTTGTTTTCGGAAAAATTGCACCCTTAAGGGTGTTTGATCCACCACGTCATGAAAGAAATTATTCTGAAATGATAGATTGATGAAAAATATATAATTAAAACAAAAAAAATAATATTATTGATATAATGAAAAATATTATTTTATTGAAAAATGTGTGATTGAAAATAAATAGAAAAATAAAAATGAAAATTTTAATGTAACTCAAACATGTGCTAATTGTTAACTTAGCCCCTCTTATCTGCCTTTAAAATATTTTGTTTCATATTTATTTTTAATCATACATTTATACAATGAAATATTTTACACATAAATTTAAAAAAATTACATAATTTTTAACCACATATTCTCTAAAAAATCACTATTTAAAACATTATTTTTTTAAATAATGACTATCAAATAGTGCATTATCGTCTTCGTAGCAAGGTGATTTTTAACTTTCAAAAAAGCAAATTTATTCAGTATGTTTGGTATAGAAATGATCACCTACTTCTCGTGAACAGAAGTTCATAATGTCTGTCGTTAAAGTGACAATGCCAAGTCAGCGAGTCAACCAATTTTTGGACTTGTCAAGAATTGTAAGTTGACTTGTTGATGTGGCATTGTTAAATTGTGAATTCAACGAAATATATAATTGCAAGTTGACTTGTTGGCGTGGCATTATCACATTAACAGTGCGTAAACTATATCCTAACCACTGAAGACATGAGATCAACTCTAATGTTTGGAAACATTTTCAAGTTGTGAATTCAATGAAATAAATAAATAGTAATTGTAGATCTTATGAAATATTTCAATAAAAGAATATATATAACCTGCTTATAACATGCACTCAAAACTTTTTAAAGTTGCATAATGATACAAACCACCTAAAGTATTATTTGACTCGTCATAGGAACATCATTAAAACATGAATTGCTACAATATTTTAGAGAATAGATTTCAGGCTATTAGTTTTGAGGCTCATTTTTTTATTTTTTTATTTTTTTTGTTAAAAATGAGCTTTGTAATAATAGTAATTTGGAGAATTTAAAGAAAAAATTAGATTTTGAAAATTGTTCTTATTTGGTAACCATTATTTCAAAAAAAAA
>CAIGRS010210120.1:0-10215 GCA_903798395.1 Fraxinus floribunda | reverse complement strand
ATAGTAAGAAAACAATTCTTACCTCAAAAACCTGGCTGACGCCGAAATCACCAATCTTAACTGTGCCAGAACCAGTAACTAAAAGATTATCAGGTTTAATATCTCCATGAACTATATTCTGTTAGATTGAAGAAGTAGTGACCCACGTTAGTTTAACTGAAAGCAAAATGAATCATGATGATTACAGTTTGTGCTGCAAAAAAACAACAAAAATGATAGGAGGGCACATTAGCCAATTTGAGTCGTTCTAAGATTAAGCATTGTGCCTCAATTTAATGTATGGTGAGCACATTTATCAAGCAGCACCTCTGCAACTAGAAATTTCAAATCTTAATTCATGCATTATGATGACTTAAAAGACATGGTCATTCAAGTTCTGTAAAGCTCCATACTTGTGCCAAAAAATATTTTGAGAATCTCAATATGACAAGGGTAAAATAAGATATTAAACTCATACAAAACTGAAATAATCTTAGTTTTTTTTTTTTTTTTTTTTTTTTTTTCCCTTATAAGGTGTGATACGTAGAAGAAAATGCTTTTAATGCATTCCCTGACATGCAATTTAGCCCCTGTTTGGGCTCCATAAAATGAGGTTTTGGAAAAAAAAAAATGCACTTTGAAATAGTGATTTTTTGGAGAAAGTGTGGTTAAAAAAGAAGGAAAAGTTTTGGGTTTACGTGTAATATTATTTTATTGGAGAATGTGTGGTTGAAAATGAGTTTTGAACAAAAATGGAGTCGAAACAGGGGCTTAGTATCCATAGAGAAATTTGAGTAATTCATGCTAATTTCATTGCTGAAAATCAAACAAACCAAAAACTTTTTCATCATTTAGAAATGAAAAACAGCTATTTACCAGAATACCGTGTCTATAAAGCCCACCATCTAAAAGAACATGGCGATGAGAAAAGATCACCCTTAAAACAGAAAGCAGCCTCTAAGAAGCATCAAAATTTCATTATTTTCTCTTCCCACCATCCCATGGTGAAAGATCAAGCTCCAAGGAAGCGTGAGAACCACCTGGGGGTGAGGAAGGTGAAAGTGATGCTATTGTAAACAGGGAGAAATATATACAATGGAATACTTCTTAGTGGAATTTCCAAGAAATATGATTTAGTTGAATGCTTAGATAACATACTTTTTTCTATACAAGTCCCCAACACATTATTGCAGATGATACATGTATATAACAATTTAATACAAAGAACCCAAATGTTGGTCAATCCAACATGTTCAAAGAGTACATGATAATTTTTAGGTCAACAAACACTGAACTCAGCAAGAAATCTACACATTTTAAACCTTGTTCAGCATGCCGAAAATTGGTGTTAGACCTATATATCATGCTATAATTTTGTAAATGCAATGTTTTGAGGTTAAAGACCTAGTCACCGAAGTCGCCAAACTTCCATGTTTTCTTCAGTTTGTCTTTGTTAATTACCTCAACGGAATTGACAACATGGTGGACGGAGTTGATGATGTGGCTAACAGAAATGATTACTCAGCATAAAACCCACTTCCTCTCTCTTCCAGCTCAAATTGAGTATTTGCAGACAAAAGCAAGTTTAGAAATTATGATTTTTCCAAAAATTAAGCCCTGGGAGTAATTTAAATTGGATTAACCTCAATTTCTTTACCGTTGGTAAAGTGCAAGTGGGTCCCAGACAAGCGGTTTTTTTTTACTTCCTAATCAGTAAATTATCATCTAAAAATTCATTTCCAAATATATCCTTTCAGAATAGTCAAACGTAATGATTGATGGAAATGTCTAAGTAATTCAAAGTAAAAATAGGGGTTATATAGTCTTTTTCCTCTAGACTTCAATTTTAATATGATAATTTATTACTGGTGAAATAAAAAAAAAATGGCAGAAGCGGTATCATTTTCCTTTGTCAACAGTCAAATAATTGATTCAAATATTAGCAAAATATCTCCCAAACAGGCACTAAGTAAATAATATCTATCATGAATCTGAAATTGAAATCAAGTCAAATTCAATGAGAGATAATAGATATCTCCAAACTCTTTATCTGATCACTTGGTTGAATTGGCAAAATCAAGTTGTGAACATCAATATCACACATAACTTACAACAGTATTCTTCTCCAATTCTTTAAGTCGATGATTGATTCCTTAAAATTCCACACTTTGAAATTCTCTAGGATAAAACCCCAGTTTTTGGGCAAAACTATAAGAGGAAAATTATAGAGAAGACACCAAATTTCTCCTCAATAATTAATTATGAAAACACCCACATAATCAACGTCCAAAAGGGTCCTCAATCCAATTACAAATAGATCAAATCTTTTAAATAAATAAAAAAAAAGGAACCATAATTTTCTTACACAAATTTTCCATATTTTTTTTTCTCTTTGAGAAAGTAGCAAGCCAGCACCACCTTGTGTATTGAATGCATATTGGAAAGGCCATTATAGGTTGGGTTTTCAACATGATGATTGTATCCTGGAAAATTTTAAACCTCAAGTTTGAGTTTCAGTAAAATCGAATTTGGCAATCAAGTTTTGTCCACAAATATGGGACTTGCCGAGCTGGAAGAGAGAGGAAGTGTGTTTTCTAATTTTTATGTCAAGCCCTTGTTTGGTACCCATTATTTCTAAAATACATTTTCTCTATCTTATTTTCAATCACGCGTTCTTCAATAAAATAATATTACACGCAAACCCAAATTTTTTTCTTATTTTTTAACCACACATTCTCTATCAAAATACTATTTCAAAATGCATTTTTATCCAAAAAAAAAAAATTATGGGGCTCAAACAGGCTCCAAGAAATCAATTCTATTAGCCACTGCAAGAATGGCGATACCATACCCCTTGCAGTTACCTCCACATATCAACTCCATCGACCTCATTGTCAATTCCATTAATGCAAAGTTACATAGACAAACTCAATAACCAACCTGTAACAAAAACTAAAATTCAGTGACCATCAGGATCAACCCCTGATTTTGTATAATAACAAGGTTCATTTGCATGATCTATCGGGATCCATAAAATTAACTGAACGCACTGGGAATCAGAATGTCATTGTATAGAAGTCAAAAAGGTCAATCCAACTTATCTGAACTATTTAGTAAAAGCAGTACATAAAATGAACTATTGATCAGATATGTTACTTTGAACACAAGATGACAAAAAATGAACAGAAGTTGACAGAGTCATACGTGAGCATGAAGATACATCAACCCAGAAACTATATCCCGCAAGTACTTTCGTGCTGTATGTTCTCCAATACCAGCTGGAGGACCAGCACCTTCATAGACCCATTTGCCTTTCACATATTCAAGAACTGAAGAAAAGAAGTTTTGCAGTCAAACAAACAGGCAACTTCAGCCATGGGAAGGGAGCAAAAAATTTAACAGCAGATAATACCCATGTAGAAGTGATCTGTTGCTGGGTCATCAATCACCTCAACGAGATTAACTATATTGGGATGGCTCAACATTTTCATAATTAAAACCTAAAAACATAAGTAAGGTTTAGTATGCTGTTCGTCCGAATTGTAACGCGATTCATAGTTAAACAAAGGAATGAACAGACTGGTCCATCTCAGGTTTATAGATAGCATGCTGTTATATTATATGGTAACAATAATAATACTAGCAATAATGGTAGTATCATAGTTGGTATTAATACATCGCTCATCACCAAAAAAGATGATTATATAGACTGGATTACAGTGCAGGCCAAGAAGCAATAAGATACCTTATGGTCGATATGCTGAACCACATAAAGAATGCAAGATTCAAAAAATCATGACAAACCTAAGATTGACAATTCTCATAATCTAAAACTACACACTAGAATAAGGTGCAAAAATACCTCACGTAGAACATCACTCATGGCAGTTTCTGAAGGTGCAACCTGCTGCTTTAGTAAATGAGACTTATGAAAGGTCTGCATCCAAATATCAAGAATAGCTACCATGTTAAACGCTATTGTCTATTGAAAGTCCTCATTTTCCAGAAGTTTCAATTTTATCTTCACAAATACTAATAAATCCACTAGATTACTGACAAAATTGGACCAAGCACCACATCTTCTGTAGTGGATTTGAAAATCTAACGAGTATTTGGATATATGGAAACATCCTTGTAAAGTCAGTCTCAAAATATCTAGGACTCATCTCCTGACAGAAGTCCTTCATCAGAAAATAAATACAGGAAACCTCTCCACAGTTTACCAAATTTGGGCACATAAATGCTCAAAATAACAAGCCTTTTTAGTGATTATTCTTTTGTATAGTAACGATTTGACCCAGGTGACACTGACAGAACTCTATACCAAAAGAAAAACTTCATAAGAATCTAACTGTAGAAAGAGTATATCATGAAAATACTTGAGCAAGTATGAAGGAAGACACTACCTTTATCGCATAATGTTTCCCATCTAATTGACTACGGTAGAGAACCTGTAACATTTGCAAGGCATGAAACTACAAATTAGATTCTATCAAGTAGAGCTAGATGGTATGGTACTGCAGCAATGTGCTCACCACTTTTCTGTAGCTACCAGCACCAATTTTGTATTCACGAACATACTCATTAACCATCTTGTTCCCATTTTCATCCTATATAAATTAATGCGAGCTATAAAATTGAAACTGCACACGATAACATCTTGACTAGAATACTACATAACATAGATAAAAAAAAATATTCCATTCAAATAATAATATATGAATTTGCATATGCGTATGCATGCTATAGTTAAAGCGGTAAGCATTTGTGGCCAACCTCATTCATCTAGTATAAAGAATTAAAGATATGCACAGACCTTCATCTATTTCTGTATAGGCTCAGATTGATTTATAACCCCCACCAATACATAATATAGATAAATAAAACATATCATTCAAATAGAAATATATTAATTTGCATATGCACGCTTAGTTAAAGTGGTAAGAACTTGTGGCCAACCTCATTCATCAAGTATAAAGAATTAAAAATATGCATTAACCATCATCTAATTCTGTAGACTCACAGTGAATACAACCCCACCCTTCTGAACCGCCGCACCCCAACTATATGGATCAGATGTTTTATTTTTCTTGATGCGCTAATACAAAATGCAAAACATCGAGCAAAACACAGCCACGGTACATATGTTCTTCATTGCCCAAGACCACATCATGGAAGCACATAGGTTTCTAAAGGTCGCATGCATTTGTACATTGATTTATTAATTTTTTATTTGGGTAAAAAAATTCTACTCTCTTTTTTTTTCCTTTTGGTTTTATTTTCTTCTCTTTTCTGGACACGTTGCCAACGCACCAAGGGATGCATCGTGTCGACATCACACGACACCGACCCATGTTGAAAATGCGAGATGACGTGTCCAAATTATTATTCTTTAACTTTGTAAAGTTGAACAAGTTGCCAACACATTGCTGACATGCTAGGAGATACATCATTTTAGACACTGACACATGGTGGAAATGTCAAGTAGCGTTTCCATATTATTTTCTGGTTTTGTACATTTGAAAATGTTAGGAAATCCATTCCCAACATGCTGAGAGATAAATTCTAACTCGCCGAAACTAACAAAAATTAATTTACACTACAAAATAAAAAATAATGTTATTTTAATCATCCTGTCAACACTTTTTTTTAAAAAAAAATTGCACGTTTGCATGTCTTTGTCGTGTCCATGTCGGTGCTTCTTAAGGTTTGGGGGAGGGTTTCGTCAAATTAACAACTACATTTCAAACTCCATCTACGAACTATAGAACAGAAACCAAGGTATTCATAGAGATATGTTCTACTATAAACCTAGCTTGCTCGACAAAAATAAATAATCCGAATATGGCTCGTAGGGAAGCATTCTACATAACAAACTTGTCTGGCTGCGAAAATATTAGCAAGTTATTGAGCGCATTAATATATGAACATACGGTCAAAAATTCACCAACGCCTTGCTTAAAAGTGTTAATTTCCAGTACAGGCAGTTGAAATGAAAAGTACATTTGTTATGCATTTTACCTCTGAGCGAATGAGTTCATGGGTTTCTTTAACAGGAAATTCCCTGCAAATTAACCCATGCTGCATCCTGTACACAAGGATTTCCTCAGATCGTTTCGTCGGGCTTTGGAACTCACAGTCATCTTCACTCCCAATATCTGTCATGTAACCATTGTAAGAACCCCAATCGTCATCTTCCCCCTCCTTCGACAATAACGAAGCCTGTGAAGTATGACTACCCGACCCACTGCTGGATCCCATCCCCTTGGGTTTCCTAGAAAATGAAAACTCAAAACACCAACAGCAACCCATTTATGTCACTCAGGCAATGGAGCTCGACTTAACAAAACTAAAACTGTTCACTGATTCACAATTTATAGCGAATAAAATCGATAGCAAAACCTGAAAAGCAGAAAAACAAACAATTAGAATTATCCACTAGTTCAATAACCATCTATAAGTATAAGTCTGCTGCATTTAGAAGCACGGGATTGCAGCCTTGGAATCAAAATTGGTACAGGTTCCATCTAGATCAGAACTGGCTTAGCATAAATCCCAATAACAAGGGCTACATTCAACTGTTAAAAATAGAATTATTGAATTCTAAAATCTCTCAGTAAAAATTAAAATTAGAAAAAAAAAATGTTGATGAATACCTATGGGTAAAGGAAATTCTGAAGAGCGCTTTGAAATCCCAATTAGCTATGCTACTCCTGCGGGTGCCACTCATCAAAATGAAAGAAACAGTTGGCCGAATTGATCCCGTTGCGACTCAACCCCAACATCATAGAGCCTCCAGTTTAATTATTATTATTTTTCAAAACAGAGTACAATTGAATACAGGCAAAACCCTACTTTTTCAAGTCTTAAATACATAATGACTTTGACCTTCTGTCCAATCAATAAACAGAAAAGAATAAAAATAATTAACATTCATTGTCATTGATGGCAATACTATAATTTATTAATTAGCAAACAAGATAACTTCAATACGAAAGCAGATTGATTTGAATAATGGGCTAATTCAATAAAAAAGACAAAATACTACATCCACAATATTCAGAAAAATGACGACATGCGGTGATGATAATGAAATTATGTCCAAAATCTCAAACTAGAGCAATTAAATCACACATTAACGGTTAAAATTCGATCATTAATCAATTTTTTACCTGCTTCTTGCTACGCTCATTAACACGAGGGAGAAATAAGCAACGCAATTGATGATCTGATTCTTAATAATCACCGAAATGATGAATAAATTAATTAATTAAAAGCTGCTGGGACAAGCAAATTAGGAATTTTATTAACAAAATTAGTAATTTTGACCAAAAAAATCGTGCTGATTTGCAAGGGATATATGTACGGCGAGGATCTGTAAAAGAAATTGGTGAGATATCGTGTCGAAAACGATGTTTTAACCCTTTTAGATATAGTAAATGTCAACAATGACGAGTTAATCGTCCCTATCGTCATTGACGGCTCACTGAAATCTGAAAAAAGTATTCAATTGCCCACTAGAACTTGAAGCGGTGGAATTTTAGCCATCAAAATAACGTCATCATGTTCTTCATTAAAAAAATGTTCACGGCATATACACCAATCGGTCAAAAGTAATAAAGTGGACAAATTAGTAGTAGAGTGTGTTTGGTAGATATTAAAATCGGATTAAAATTGAACGTTATTTTTTATTTTTATTAGACGAGTGAGATCTAATAACGGCTATATTTTCAATTTTAATTGGATTTTAATCGGTACCAAATGGGCTCTAAATATTGGCGCAACACTATAGGTTCATTCTAACTAATTCTTTCCGTATATACAAGTCTCAACCATCTTTGCACCTAATCCTATCGTCATTGACGGCTCACTGAAATCTGAAAAAAGTATTCAATTGCCCACTAGAACTTGAAGCGGTGGAATTTTAGCCATCAAAATAACGTCATCATGTTCTTCATTAAAAAAATGTTCACGGCATATATACCAATCGGTCAAAAGTAATAAAGTGGACAAATTAGTCTCAGTGTTTGGTAGATATTAAAATCGGATTAAAATTGAACGTTATTTTTTATTTTTATTAGACTAGTGAAACCTAATAATAACTATATTTTCAATTTTAATCGGATTAGTAGCTTTATCAAGCATGCTCCTAATTTTCAATCCCAAAAAAAATGATTATTCAATTACAAATAAATTTAATTTTAACATAATTTTTCAAAAATTTCAAAAAATTTCATTATTTGAAAATTTCAAATTTATTGTGTGTTTTATTGTTAAAATTAAATTTTGGATTTTTCATTACAAAAATTCAAATTTCAATTAAATTTGTGTATTTCGCTGCAAAATTTATTTAATTAAATTTATTGCGTGTTTCGTTGCAAAATTCATATTTTAATATTAACAACGAACTACACAATAAATTTGAATTTTCAAATGATGAAGTAGTTTAAAATTCTATAATAATATGTTAAAATTAAATTTAAATATTGTGTAATTGAGTACTCGTGGAATCGACAATTCGAACTCGCTTGTCTATTTTATTACTTTTTTGCGACCCTCGTGTGCTTGCAGTATACATTTTTAACCAAAAACAAGTTGACATCATTTTTATAAATTTAGTGGCCAAAATTCGACCACCTCAAATTTCAGTAAGCAATCAAAGATGTTTTTCAAATTTTAGTGAGCAATCGAAGACATGGTGATTTTTAACAGCACACGTGTGCATTCCGTTAACCACATCGCTAATTTCGTTAATGGTTTGAAACGGGTGTTATGCTAGTGAGTAATGTCTAACGTTTGGATAAATTTAGTGATTAAAAGTCAACATCTTATACCTGAATGAGCACCGAAACACATGGATATAAGTTTGGTGACAACTGGGAAAATTAACTCAACAACTACTCGAAATTTTAATAAAAGTTGTTTTTTTAATTTTAAATAAAGTCAATAATTTTGATTTTTTTTTTTAATAAAACACTTTGTAGTTTTTTAAAATAGTTTCATCATTTTTTTAACACAATATTTGACAAATCAAATGGCATAAAATTAAAGAGTTAAATGTTTCGTTGGTCATCGAACTTTGCATCAAGTCACGACTTACTCATCGAACTTTATCAATTGTCTCATTAGCCACTGAATTTTGTACTGCTGCACTTAATTACTCATCAAATGATTTCCGTTAATACATCCGTACAGGTGGACAACGAAAAATCTACTTAAATTGTTAAATGCTTAAGTGGATCTTCCACGTCAGCCAAACACTCCTTGTCATTTTCAAACAATCCGAAACACGCCTTATCATTTCCAAATCCCTAACCCTAACCCTCACCTCCAAATTCATTTCATTTCTCTTCTGAAATGGTGATAAGAATTGCGAAAAACCAAAATTATACCCCAAATCTATTTCGTAAGTCCATCCGAGGCGCTTGGTTCTTCTTTAGCTTTTACTTTAAGCCCGTATTGAATGAGAAATCAAAGGCAAAGATAGTTCGTGATAGTAATTGAATTTCTAGGTTTGATAAATATGATCTCTGGCTCGATGCTTTCTTAGTTCAGCATGATATGGAAAATATGTATACGTGGATTTTAAAGGATTAGGGTTCACAATCTCGACTTCAGTCAACTGGGTTTTCATATGGATTTCAAGCTCCTTCTCAGCTACGCATTACTATTGATTTTGGTAAGGACACGTTTGGTGAATGTCTTCTTTGGAAAATAATGACATGGTGCTGAGTTGACGAATTAATTTATAATAGAAAGGAATTTACAGGCCAAGCTGGTTTTCCATCCCCCACGTAAGCATCCTTTTTTAACTACATCCATCTCAAGAGTAATGGACAATGACGGACTAAAGTTCAATGGCTAATGGGACAATTAATGAAGTCCAATGAATAAGTCGTCACATGGTTAAAGTTCGGTGGTCTTTTATACATTTATCTCAATAATCAAACTAGTCTGATTCTAGTATTCAACTAGATTGACAAAACATTTGTTTATGGTTTTTGTAATTGCATAACCTACTGCATTTTTTTTTCGTAATTCTTTTAATAATTTAGTATTCAATTAATATTAAGGGTCTGTTTAAAAATTTTGGGTACCTATTACCAGAATTTTTTAAAGTGTCGATTTTGAACGTCTAATGAACGATTTAATTTTAAATGGTTTTTAATATCGATTTTTAAAAGAATATAAAATTGTATATATTCATATAAAAAAGGGAAAATTGCAGCTCCGGTC
>CAIGRS010210030.1:0-10476 GCA_903798395.1 Fraxinus floribunda | reverse complement strand
TTATGAATATTATTTAATGTTTTTTAAAATTTGTTTAAAAAAAAAAAAAAGAATATAATTATTTGTTTTAAAGGCAAAGAAGGTATACAATGATCACTTTAAAAAACCAAAATGCTTTCAAATATGAGTTGTTACATTGGGCATTGACAACTTGTGTCCGCAACCACAATCCAAAAATAACTATAAATTGGATCCCAATGCTTTTGTTGGGAAATAAGACCAAAATGGTCCACTTACAATTGGCAATTGAGAGCATGTGGTCCCTCACATTTGAAATACACATATTACTACAATCACTAAAAACTTCCAGTATTTCTCAATTTATTTATTAACAAAAACGATGTTAAGAAAATTTTACAGAAGTAACTTCAACAATGAAAACTTTTACAGAAGTAACTTCAACAAATTTTTTGTTAAAAGAAAATTCATCTAATGACCTCAATCTTTCCACGACGTAATAATTCTAACTATTTTCGTAATAATCATAGTCAATCTTTATAACGAGTTGATGTTCGTTCACTGATGGATAGTTACGATCTATTAAACCTTTAAAAAGTTAAAATTGTATTAAAATGGTGATTATACTCTTTAGACAAAACTTACAAATAAAAACCAAAACATTATGTTATTACAAAGGTTGGACAACTTGAGAACTGTTTTTCCTTCATATAATTATAATTTATATAATACTCATCATTCATCAGTTGCTTCGAAGAACATTAAAAGAAATTGTGGAAATTGAATTATGACGTTATGTCCTTTTACGTCATCTTACATATACACATAACTTATTTCTAAAACTTGTCGTAGAACATTATAAACGCAATTCCAAAAGTATCTTTGTTTACTTCACACATATACAACTTAACTTTTCCAGCTTTTAAGCAAAATTACCTTTTCCGGAAAGAAAAAAAATGCTTATAACTTCATTTAAAAATAAACTTGTTAAAGCTTAGCAAGAATGGGAATAAAACAAGCAAAAACCTAACAATCAAATCTGTGAAGAGACAATTCAAAGCACGAAAATACATTACATACTTCGAGGTTCCAGATTATTTATAAAATAGAACAAAGCTAAAAGTAAAATTGATGCGAGTTTCAAGTACTAAAATTACAAAAGACCGCAATCAAAGCATAGTGGCATACCCCCCCGACTAAAAGCAGATAGTAGCAAATTTATCACAAATAAAGCAAACCCAGCAGCATCCACGTGTTCTTAAACAGACAATTCAGTTTTGGAAATCAGAATACCATCAGTATCCGCATAAAGCCATTCTCCGTCGCATATTCTAGTGCCAGCTATAGTAACTGGAACGTGCTTTTCTCCAATCCCCCTCTTATTAGCTTTCATTGGATGTGAAGCCAGAGCTCTCACCCCAATGTCACAACCATTTATTTCATCTACATCCCTTATACAGCCATTGACTACTATACCTGCCCATCCATTGTTCTGAGCTTGAACAACAGGATTGCCACCCAATATTGCACACCTCAAACTACCACCCCCATCAACAACCAGCACTCTTCCATTACCTTTCTCCTCGAGAAACTCACGAACCAAAACATTGTCTTCAAATACTTTCAGAGTAACAACTGGTCCGGAAAAGACTGGGCGTCTTCCATATATCTGGAAAACTGGCTGGAGTGCACGGAGTTCGCCACTCACGATAAGCTGTGGATTTGCATCACAAACTTCAGCAGTCGTGACAAAGGCCATCCTAGATCCAGAATGTTCAGAGAAATAAGCGTCATAAGGAAAATCCAAACATCATACTTTAGCTAGCATGTCATATTTGATGACCAGAATGAAAATATAAACAAGCTCTCAATGAAACATTTTTGTTTTAAGGTATGGTGTTAAAAATTATGAGATGGGATCAATATACATCATGAGCTAGCTAAGGAAGCGCAGACTAAAAATTAGCAAGGATCAAGTATTAGTAAAATAATTATGTAATTTTCATGATACTTCCAGCATCTCATAACTCTTAGTTGGATAAATATTTTTCAAAGTAACTTGAACTGGATTATCTAATATTATTTCTTAGATCACGTCCACTACTTCACCAAAATAGAGTAAAAGAAGTGCAGTTGTAAAATGATATTCTGGAGTACATTATGAGGTCCATCTTTGCTCTGACTAGCTTGAAACTTGGCGAGCACCATTTGCTGAGCTTACTATCCAATGGTAAAATTCCTGAAACACCTAGTACTTAGATTATATGTATAACACCCAGGTAATAGAATTCTTATTTATCCATCCACAAGAAGTTAATAGTTGGTACATTTAAAAAAAAAAAAAAAGAGTTAATAAGAATTTTTTTTGTCATTGCGCAACTATGTTATACAATTGGTATTTGTGCCAATTTAGTAATTACGATGGATACTGACATGAAAAACTTAATTTTTCAACCACCCAATCAGTTGTCATTCAGTATGTCAAGCAACAATAACATGAATATAAATTCATATAGAATCAAGTAAAGTTTCATGCAGAAAAGTGTGCCATTTATATAATCAGAAGATAGCAACACAGTGTTAAATCTTTCATCCTTGTCATTCTACTTTGTATTGAATGAGTTGACACGACAAACACACAAAAGATGAAGCAGGCACTGCCTGCTGGTCCAAGATGTTTGTCTGCGACATTAAGTAGTACCTATACCACTCGAATAAATCCCACTATGTGAGTTTGTAGAGGTACGTTATCTTACAATCTAAATATGTTTCCAGTGGATTGTATATATAAAACAATTTGCATCATATAATCAGTTAATTCATTTAGAAGATTGTATAGTCACTTAGGATTCTAATTGAAAACCAATAAAAGAAGTGTAAAATAAATCACGATATAATAATACCTTAAATACTGTACTTCATATAAAGCAATAACACAAATACTAATGCATAATGGTATAAGTAACAGTCCCAACTATGGAAATAGATTGAAGGAGCCAGCGAGCAGTAATCATCTGCTTATTTTCCCTTTGCATCTGCACGTCATCTCTGTAAATAGGGTGTGTAAAGTTACAGAAACATGTAGGGCTAGAATTTAGCCACCTTCACCAACAAATTTATCAAGTGAAAATCCCCTAGAGGGGGCTCCATCATAACTTGCAAAAATAACTTAGAGAGAACTTTTTCGTTGGGAATACAAATATAAGCATTAGCTGAAGTAACACTCTAATTTATGAAAAAAAAATAAAAATAAAAACTCTTAAGAGGGTGTTTGGTGTAAATTAAAATCAGATTTTAAGTAGATTGTGATAGAAGTTTTTAAAATGTGTGGTTGAAAAGATGCGGGACCCATGAAAGATGTGATTGATATTGATTGTTTGACTCTGACTTAGATTAAAATAATTTTAATCTGGCCCAAGCAGGGCCTAAGTTTCAGTAAACAGTAAGGGAGTGAAAATTCAGTAAGCAAATATAGCAAGGATTATACATGGAACATTGGCCAATCACCAAGACTTTTGTAATTTTCATTTGACCAAGAATGAACTAGAAAAAAGAAAAGCTAAATTCATTAGAGTTATTTATGCTCGAAATAATATTACTTCATTCTGGAAACAAATCAATGCTTAAGGAGTAGATGGTCAAGGAAAAGCAATTGAAAATTTCATTTAGCCATTTGGGAATGATTTATAAACAATTTAGATAGAAATAAGTGGTTCAGAAAGATACTATAACAAGGAACTACAAATATATAATAATCACCACGGATCTATTATTCCCCGAACCCTTTTTCTTTATAAATTTTCTCAAGCTGACTGTTCATTTTCGAGAGAACCTAGTTGTTTAGGAGCTTGTTTGGTAGAGATTTTGTGGAGGAAGAATTGATTTTGAATAGTGATATGATGGAAATGTGTGGTTGAAAAAGAAGAAAAAGTTATTGATAATTTGATACATGAGATAGTAAAAAAAAAAAAAAAAAAAAAATTATGCTCCAATAATATAATGAGTTAATATAGAGCTTGTTTGGTAGAGATTTTGTGGAGGAAGAATTGATTTTGAATAGTGATATGATGGAAATGTGTGGTTGAAAAAGAAGAAAAAGTTATTGATGTGATGGAAAATATTATTTTATTGAAGAATGTGTGGTTAAAAATGAGAATTGATTTACTGTAGAAAATCAGAATCTGTACCAAACAGGCCCCCTATTACATCTAGCAATGAAGGAGTAAAATGATTCACGTAGCTTACTGAAATTGACTACGAATGAGGCTTAGTTTGTTATCATTATTTTTGTATTTCATCGGTTCAATTCAACTAAAAATTGCGAAAGAAATAGGGATCAGCTGAGGATTTTCATTAACTGATCAAGGGCCACTAGAGTCAAAATAAAACTAAAGCGAAATCCTTTGCTTGCTTGCTTGCTTCAATTCAATTTCTATTCATTAACTAGCCTGAATAGTGAGTAAAATGCCCAAGGGTGGAGCCTCGATTTTGGTCCTGGGTATTTCACCTGTTACACTTGATGGGCAACCAGTTTATAAGGCAATGAGAAAACCATAAATAACCGCATCAACAATTCAAGAGAAACGCTATCGAAAAAACCCCTGTTGCTAGAGGAAGATTACCATCAATAAGCAGCAATTTAAAAAAATAAATAAATAATGAGTTGAGTTGAGATTAAATCATTGACAACAATCAGATCGAGTGCGATTTCAACATATAAAGCCCGTTTTTACACTAATAATCCGATACTACCTTTCAATTTTGTTGATGAAGAAGTTGAGTAGAAAACACTACAAACAAGATAAATTGGTGCCGAGGGGGTGATGAGTACGTCTCCCTTTTTGCCTCTCCTTTCCCCTAAATTATTCTCAATTTCTAGCGTAATAACGGGGAAGAAAACCTTAGCCACTTCTCACTCTTTTAGTATAGTTAGGATTACGACATTTTAATTGGGCTTTACAAGATTTTTTCCATTCTAATCAATTTTTCCCAGATTGCCCTCAATCCAGTAAGTAATAAATTTAGAATCACCTTACATGAACAATCTAATTTAAATAACTAAGAAGCCGTTCTCTTTGTGTTTTAGTTTTGTATTTTGAATTTTGAATTCATTTTGTATTTTGTGTTTCGAGTGTCTGTTTTGAAATTTCTGAAAATACGTTCTTTTGTTATTCTGAAAAATTGTTTCTGAAAACATAAAAATGGAAAACGCGTTTACTTTGAAATGTTAAGAATTTTTTTAATAATAATTTATTCAAGAAATTTGATTATTCAATAAGTTTAGTATTAAATAACATATAAATTTTGAAATTAGTGAGTCTTGATATGTTAATAAATATTTTGAAATCAATTTTATCGAGTTCATGTCAGTTTTCACAATTCTTGCCAAATACAATTTTGATCGTCTAAACACGATGACTATCATCAATGATAATAAATAACATTACTCCTCGATTATAGATAAACTACTTACAAGTAAAAAGGCAAATCACAAATATTGTCAATATTTAAAAATCAAATGACCCGTGCAAAAAACGGCTCGGGCTTTTTAGCTCTAGTTGAGCCAAGCCAAAGCTCAAATGAGAAATTGAAGCTTGACTTGGGCCTCCCCTAGTCCGAGCCGGCTCGATTTTTTTCCTCATGAAATTCTAAATTCTTTTCAGTAATATAGATGTTGTGCAATTTATACTAATTATAGATTTTAAAAAGTTACAATCCTACTCCGTTTTTGGGCCAAAAATGGTCTGTTTCATGAGCCTTGCCCCGGTGTGGCTCGTTGAGTCACGCAGGCTGGCTCAGGCTCAAGCTCAAGTTGTCTGAAAATAAAGCTCGGTCTAAGCCTTGGCTCGATGGACACGAGCCATGAGCCGAGTCTGCTTGAGCTTTCTTCGAGTTGAGCCGCGGGCAATCGATGAGTTGGATTGACATTCCTATATTGGTCAAAAGGGCTAATATGAAAATATAGGTGTCCGGTATGAGCCCCATTTTTTAAATAAATTTTGTAAGAAATGATTTTTTATGAAATTTTTTTGGACTTATGTATAAAATTGTTATTTTTTTAGGGGATGTGTAATTTAAAATAAATTAGAAGAATTGGGATCAAACAACTGCTAAACAATGTAAGAATTGAACCTAATCAGGTTGGAGCAGCTTGGTGATGTAATAACCATGGAGGAAGGCTCCCTTGGGGCCAGTAGTATAAAGGGTGCTCAAACACTGGTCAACTTGGGTATAACTCGCGGTTTACCTCTGCCAGTTATTGAGGGGTCGGTGGCTNAAAAAAAAAAAAAAAAAAAAAGAATTGAACCCAATCAACTCCACATGAAAAATATATAGTAATCTGGTTTTGTTAGACGTAAAGAAAAAAGCTTTCATGTTACTATTACTTAGCATAAATTAAGCAACATTGCTTAAGACTGGAGATTATTTTTCTCTCATCATATATACACCCCATTGATAAATGCATATTGTGATGTGATGTTAAGAGAATAATAGTTAAGAATAATGCTATTTATCATTTTGCTATTTATCATTATGATGATGAAATATCGATTATGTGATGTTTATGTGGAATAATGTGATTGGACTGTAGAAAAAGGGGAGAAGAGAAAATGAGAAATTTGAGTGATAATAAGTTGTTCCATCATCATGATGATAAATAACATTATTCGAATAGTTGATTTGTATGGACATTAAGCTCGTGTTTGGTTCAACTAATAAGTTGAAAAAAAAAATTAAGTAAAAGTTAACAATTAAATTTTATCTACACATTCCATCAACTTTTATCAAATTTACCAAAAATCTATTTTTATTTTTATTTTTTTATAAACCGAACAAGAGCTAATTATGAACCAATAAGTCTCGACAATTCTTCACCCTTATTTTCTCCCTCAAAATTCTCCTATTCTCCATATATTTCTCTTATTTTAAAACAGCCTAACTTCTCCTCTCTTTTGGATCCATCCTCCTTGTTATGCCATCTCTCTTTCTCCTTCCATTTTCTGATTGTTTTGAAGCTCTTTCTACTCTTCATTAGAAGACAACATGGTACATTGTCTTCCTCTCTTTGCTTGTAGTATTTTCGTATTCGTTCATTACGTTCTCAGAAATTTATGATTCACAACTTGTATTATAATGATAATGGTTTTTAAATCAATTTTTTCATAGTTATATTCTTATATAGTTGTTGCATTCTTAAAAAAATTATGATTCACAACACTTAGATATTTTTGCTAATGACGATAATGAATTGTTTATATACTATACTGCATTTGTCATATGTAAACATTTGTTGTGTTCTTAGATAAACATGATTCAAAACACATATTTTTTATTTTTGATGATAAATAATTCAGTCATGCTATATGTACATGAACTTTTACGTTAAATTTGGCATCATTTGACATGGTATTCATCATATTTATTGATTTTTACAATATCATTTTGCATTACTCGTCAAATTTTTGACACATAGGAGGGATGTCAACAAGAATGTACAAGTTGCTTAATTCTAATGAATTATATATCATATTTGTCATGCATACAACTTTTTTGTTTTCTTATAAGAATATGATTGACAAGACGCATGTAAGTTTTGTTCTCGATGATAATGAATTGTACACCATATATAATTTGTCATGCATACAAATTTCAGTTGAAATTAATTTTATTTTGTGGGATCGATCATATTTCAATGAAAATTATACAAAATTATATAATTTTAACATTCTAGAATGATTGGTAAAGTTGGGTTTAGGTCTTTATGTACTAGAAATGGTAATTATTCAAATTACAGATAGATTTCATTTTTTTGGCAGGCAAATTCAGCATCTGGAATGGCAGTCCAGGATGAGTGCAAACTGAAATTTCTGGAATTAAAAGCAAAAAGAAACTACCGTTACATAGTATTCAAGATTGAGAATCAACAAGTTGTTGTGGAGAAACTTGGGAATCCTCAAGACAGTTACGACGATTTCACTGCCTCTCTGCCTGCAAATGAATGTCGTTATGCAGTATATGATTTCGACTTTACTACTAATGAAAACTGCCAGAAAAGCAAGATTTACTTCGTTGCTTGGTATGCTACTCATATTGCTATTTTTGTTTGATATTGTTTAGTTTTGTCCACTCTTACATCGACACATTTGGTATGTTAGACGGATCACGATTGTACGTAATTATACAAGAGATGCACGTGAGCTGTGTTAATAAATAAATTTAATTAAATACCGAAGCTATAACCAAGATATAATGTTTGGGTTACTTTTTTTTAACAATATTGAACTTTTAAAATGAAACTTTAAGTCTTCATAAATTTTTTGTTTGTTGTCGTGTCTAGTATAATGTAAACTTAAATCACGTGTTTGTAAGTTAAGATGGAATCGTGAAGACATGTTCATTACATCAAATGTTCTCCTTTTGTTTTCTTAACCTAATCACTAAATGGAAAAATGAAATTTCAGGTCGCCAGATACCTCTAAAGTGAGAATGAAAATGGTGTATGCAAGCTCAAAGGACAGATTTAAGAGGGAATTGGATGGGATTCAAGTTGAACTGCAAGCAACTGATCCTAGTGAAATGAGCCTTGATATTGTAAAAGCACGTGCACTCTGAGAGCGTGTTTGTCTTTTCTGAAATGTTATAGGCGTACTTAAAAACTTACTTCTTTGATAGTAGGAAGGGTCTTACCCATAAAAGAACGCCAACATTTTAGCCAATTTTGACGAACATGCTCAGAATATCCTAGTTCTTTTCATTCTTAAGCCTTCTCTAATTTTTTTGGCTTGTATTTTTCCCTTTTTTATTGCAAGGATTGATAATGAAATTCTTGCTGTAATTTACACTAGATTATTCTATAATTAACAATGGTCTTGTACTTCCATTTGATTATGGAAATTTTGCAAACTTTTTCTTCCTAATTATGGGCACATTACATGCACACAAATTTGTAAGCTTAGATGTGTTAAAGAAAAAAAGTAACCATAAATTTGTATTATATTTCTTTTATTTTCTTATTCATACTTCAAGTAAGTCGTGCGAATAATGTGATGTGTTATCTCCATTAGCATTTTGAAAAATAGAAAAATGCGAAAACATATAGTTTTGATGTACTATATCTCTCTTTTACCTATGAACGTAATACCACAAATGAAAATAACCAAGATATAAGGTTTTGATCCCTATCTACATTTTTGAACTAAGTAGCTTTTTATATATCCACCATCTCTTAACAACTTTTTGAAATAAATATGACCAAAAAAAGTGAAAATATAAAGATTTGTTGAAGTTTCGACCTCTTTCTTACCTAAAAACTTTCGTGTTTTAGTCTTCGATTGGTTTGTAAGTTCTATGCAAAATCGTAAAGGGAACACAATCCCCTTTTTGGTTACATATCATTGGCATCAGAATGCTCATTTAGAGGTCGCAGTTTCATTGATAGGGAGAGTCCCAACCAGGGGCGGACGTAGAACTTTAAAATTAGGAGGGCACAATCAAACTTGCAAAGAAATTATGAAAAATTTACAATCGAAAATTTACGTCCAAAAAAATCATACCCCATGTAATTTTGCATCCGAAACTTTACATGAGATATGACTTTTTTGAATGTAAAATTTTGAAAATTTTTAATGTTATATTCCATATAAAATTTCCTAATAAAGTGATGAAAATTATATTGAGAAATTTGTATCGCAAAAATAATGAATATTAATGAAATAATTGATTTTTTTTTAAATGCGTTAGACGTTTTTCTTTACTGACGTTTAACGTATTTTTAACTATTTTCAATATCTGTTTGGACGATTCGATATGCTCATAATGTGGTTCTCGAAATAAATTTCGAGATGACATAAACAATTTGTAAATTCGATTAGCTTATGGTCGTCGTAGAATTTTTAAAAATATCATATTATCGAAATTCAAATTTATTAAATTTTGATAAAAGTTAAACAGTTATGGTTTTCATAAAATATGTTATTAAATTTAATTGTTAACTTTGATTTAGATTCAAATTTAAATTTCAATTGATACCAAACTTGATTTTATAAAAAAAAAATCTTAAAAATTGGGGGGCACGTGCTCCCCAGGACCCCCCGGGTCCGCCCTTGGTCTCAACAGCCAATGCATATATTTGGTTTGCTGGACATGGGAGGCCGAGATGCAAGTGTTTGGTGACGCGTGAGCAAGCAATGAGGTCCTTCACTCCTTTTGTGATTGATGTCGAGTCAAGATGGACTAATTATTTCAATATGTAACAAGAACGTGTGATTAAAAATTAAGAAAAATTATATATCTATGTACAAAATTATTTTATTGAGAGTGTGAGATTGAAAATGAGGAGAAAAATCAGTTCTAAAGAAACTGTATTGAACATGGTCTAAATAAGAAAAATTAAAATCTTATTCATGACAATGTAGAGTCCCATCATCAAATGTATTGAACATGGTCTAAATAAGAAAAACTAAAATCATAGTGTACAGTCCCATCATCAAACTCGTGCAGACAACATATTTGCAAATC
>CAIGRS010210012.1:0-10717 GCA_903798395.1 Fraxinus floribunda | reverse complement strand
TATGTGGCGTTTAACAATCTAACCCCTGTTTGTTTCCAATTATTTCAACAATAAAATGAGTGTTTTTTACCTTTTTTTTTTTTAAAATAGTGGGACCCACAAAGACACAAAATGGTCAATTATTGCGGTTAATCTACTGTTCCAACGGTAGAAATTCTTATTATTAGTGGAAACAAATAGGCTCCAGTAAATAAGATTTTTACTAGATTCTCATAAATCCCTAGTCACACTAGTACTCTTGTAATCCGGTAAGAATTAGCTATATCCTGCTCCACTGGCGGACCCACATGGGATCATGTGGGGGGAAAAAATTAAAAATAAGGTGTTTAAGTTTCTAAATTCAAAATCCCCAATACCTCTTACCCCTAAACCACCTAAATCTGCGTACCCATCCCCCTTCTCTCTAAGTATATGAACAATGCAGACACAGATTCACACGGAGAGAGAGTAATCATTCTGAAATTGTGCATGTATAGCGAGAGGGGGGAGGGGCGAGGATGGGGAAGACAGATTTAGTGGGGGGTGGGTGGGGCCAATTTCTGATTTTTGAAATATTTCAAGAAACTGAATCTTGACCTTTAAATAGAATTCAATGAAGATTGTGATTATTTGTCAAATTCATTTGTCAAAAAGTATTGTAGGAGGATTTTCAAATTACCCACTCAAATGACGATACATGTTCATTATGTCGAATTTAATTTAAACTCTATTTCGGTAGGATATGTCCACGTGATGTGACCATTTACCCAAATAATAATTTCAAAAGAGTTGTATACCTTTTGTATAATAAACAAGAAATATACGAGTAAAAACTAAATATATGACAGAGAAATCAAATCAAATTTGACATTAAAGACGTGTGTCATCAATCAAATGGGTGATTTGAAAAAATAAGAGAGAGAGTAAAAATTAATTACTACGTAAATGACTACACATCATCAATTCAATGGACGGTCCTATCAAAGTTTCTCTACCAACATACACACAAATTTTATGAACACTTTAATTTCCAATATTGTATGACCATATTATACCATAAATTCATAATCATGAATGGTTATCAACAAAACTTCAAACGTAGTCCTATTCTCATTATTGTGAAAATAAACTTCCATATGTTATGAAATCATGCCTACAATTTTAAACTCCCTCAATAGCTGCAGCCAGATAAAACTCAACTCGAATGAACCATATTCATCACATTATATTTGGCATAATGCCACGAGATTTTCTGGTCACGATTAATCAAGTTTCAGAAAATTCAATTACAAGATTCAAAATGCAAAAGCAACGCTATGCATTCAAAATACGCAATACCAGGAAAAGATACTGTATCGGAAAATGAAATATTTCCACATGCCACAACAAAAATATCAACTACAAAATACCATCATTAAAGTTTTAATGGCTCGATCTTTCAACCAGAAGCAGGAGAAAATACAAAAGTCCACTGCAGTAGAATATCTTTCAAGTTCCTTAGTTCACATTAATGACAGTATTAATGCTCCATATGAATCTTGCCTGTAGAATATGAGTAATATTATTCATCCCCAGTGGTTTACAAACACAATTTATGTGGCGTTAATGTGACATTAAATTATAAGTAAATATCACTTAGAACCACCTAAACTGTGTTTGTAACCCCAGTGAAAATGAATAGCATTACTCGTAGAATATACATATCACATTGGTCGTTTGGAACGAGGCAGCAGGGAAAGTTGGATCTTCTTCCTTGGGCCCTGCAATTTGTGCACCGAGATTAAAGTATAAGATCGTAGGGAATGACAACATTAAAGGGAAGGGAATGTCCAGAGATATGTCCACTCCTTGTACACTTCAGGACTCGACCAAAAATTAAAGCCAAAAAAGAATAATGATTTTATAGGAAATTATAAAGGTACAGAAACAAAGATATAACATGCAAAATAAATAATTTTAAAGAATTTTGAATAAATGTGTGCCCAATGTTTTCATGCCCCACTTTTATTTTTATTTTTATTTATTTATTTATTTACTTTTTGTAAAGCACGTTAGCATATCGGTATCGTGTCCATATCACGTTCCAATGTTTCATAGCATCTAGATTTCCAAAACAAGAAACATAAAGATTGACTAGCCATCTAAACCAACTCAAATTACTACCATACACCACTTCAGAGCCTAACTACTTGTACGTTCGACCATCAAGTAAAATGTACTACTGTAAGGCCACATTACTTATTCAGTGGACAAGAGTAGAAGCATATCCACTCGTATACTTCTTTTGACCTCAACTCATCTACTGGTAACTAGTATATTTGATGAGCTACGAATGGATATTATATACATAAAAGTAACCCAAGACGGGTCCATAGTTCACAAAGCCAATTACCATAGGTATTCCCAACTCTTTCAGATCACTGTCACCCATCTGCCTCAAAGCATACATATCCACCTGTAGAATGTATTAAAAACCCAATTAATATACGAAAATACCCTCAATTTACCTTGTTCAGTGAAGGGGGAAAAACTGAAAATTTTGGATACCGTGTGAAGAACCAAAAGAGTAAATTAATGATCAAGTACATAATTCATTTCACCTTTACTCCAGATTCCTGCATAAAAATTGATACCTTCTCTGCCATTTCAATTTTTCAATTAGACCATTTTATTTCCTATTTTCAACTTTCAACAATTCTTCTTACATATGTTTCTATTTGTAGAAATAAAGACTGACCGTAGGGTTGTAAGCCCTGGAATTTCACATTAAAAGAACGGAGGATTATGCATTGCAAGTTAAAAAAAGTGAAAGGATCAGCAGAAGCCACATACCTCTTCAGCCTTGAAGTAAATTGCATATTTTTCCAGGTCCAGAGATTTCAAAAAGCTGTCGACAGTAAGTTGATCATTCACCTGTATAAATTATAGTTAGTCAAAGTATGGAAGCACAGGAAAATGCAGATAACACACAAAGGATTAATGTGCACACTGCACTGTCAAATGATTTAATACTGACAGGTAAACAAAATTCACTATATTAAAGAGAGAATGAAATGGGTCACACTATGAGATCCTGAAGAAAACAACTCAGGACTTTGGGATTTTGAGAGTGGTGGAATGGGCAATTTTTGGATTATGGATAGCTGGTAACGGTAAACCATCAGAAGTTCATACCACAAGAATCAAGTTCCAGGAATTCGCTATCTTGGTACTAAATACGTAAAAACAAATATGAATAACTGACTACGTTTGACATCCTTTATCTAATTTGCACTGCAATGGACATTGAATAAACGTTGAAACAATCAGTCTTCCACATAAGAAATCCATAAAATTCATGATCAATCCCACTGTAGCTACTAAAGGAAAGGGTCCAAATTTGAATATCCCATTGTGGCTACTGATGAGGAGCCCACATAGAAATTTTAAAAATTAAAACAAAAAGCTTCTAACATCATAGTTATTGTAATGATGTAAGCACTATCTCTACTCAAATAACATTAATGACACAGCTATGATTAAACAAGGGATCCAGACGCATGACGAAAGGAGTGTGGCACGGTCACAAAGCATAAAATAGATCTATTTTACCATATATTCTAAGTCTTTCAGTCTGGCTAAGTTATTTCGCATTTTTTCCATATAGGCTTTTATGTACCCCTCCAAAGTTATATTGTTCCTTTTCCTGCATTACTATTAATAAAAACTCGGGTGGTATTTAGGGAAAAATATAAACAATGGGAATTTGAACAGGCTCAATATTAATTTTTTCTTAGTAATGGAGGCTGAAGTAGGAAAGAGAGACCCAACATAGAATATTGTGATCTTTTTTCCATCTTTAATTTCTATCTTGATTGAATTTAAACTTCTGATCTTGTGAACCAATTTGTGATAAGTAGTGGCCTATTAACATCCCCATATGCAACGATACTTAAAAAGACCTATGTCGTATTCTCAATACACTTGAAGTTGACCTATTTCTATATACGACAAACAATAATAACAACCTATGTGTTAATTAGTTATTCCTAGTATACTTGAAGTCGACCAATTTATGTTCCATACAGGTTCCCAAAATGTCTCAAAAGGTTTCTAAAGTGAGACAAGGGCAGCCAACATAAGGCACTCCCAAATGAATATATACCTGATGACATCATAATTTACTAGGAGATAAGCAGATTAATTCACGACGTTCAAAAAGGTAAAAACATCGTTTATATGGTACTGACTTATCTTTTCAAATGGACAACACTACTCAAAATGATAAACACCATATACAAAGTGAAACTCGTGTTCATGTAAACCTTTCTAAGTACATAATCTAGCAAGTCCTAATCCTACAGTGGAACATTTTCCTAAATTTATAAGCAATTTTGCAACGCAACTCCCAAATAAGATTAATATCAAATTTTACCATTCATAGAGCTCGCACAAACAAATAACAAAGTCTTATCTCAATATATTTAGGGGTATGAATAATTTTGCCAACCCGTTCACTTCATTACTATAACTATCAACTAGATCCAAAGCACCTCGATTCTTAGCAGCCACATCAGGCCATGTTGCTCTTGGTCTACCCCTGGCTCTTCTAACATGTTTTAATGAGATTGCATCACTCTCTTATGAACGATAGCCTTTTTAGGCCTACGCAAAACATGTCCAACCACCTAAGTCGTACATTATTCATAGGAAGAGAGAGAGCAGTTAGCACAAACTAGTTCTCTAAGTAACATGCAGCAACAGCAATAAAAAATTTGCAGGAAGAAAAAGCAGAAAGGTAAATAGTATGTACTGCATATGCACTTCTCTGTATATCACTGCCAGGTAGAGTAAGTGGGGCAACCATTGGTGTCAAGGTCTTTGAGGGTCCTGCAGATGGAACCATTTTTGCCATTAAAGGTGTAGAATTCATGGAGCTCGAAAAGTTAAAAACATCTTTGCTCCTGTACGTGCTCATTCCACCATCATCATATGTCCTAACTGGAAGCCTTCTCTGTAATTCTTCTTCTCTCCTGGGTGGTGAGAGACCTCGTGAACTTCCCAAAAATTCACCCGGCGACCTTTGCCTCAAACGGTCCATAGTCCAGGGAGAATAAGAATTTATCACTGAGTCCACTTTGGGCACATCATTCACAGTTCTCGTGCCAGGCATATGTGTAGTAACGCTTGAAATTCTTGGCTCAGGGATTGGGTGTCTGGTATCATGCATGCCGTGTTTAACTTCCCTGGCTTCAGGAACACAGTGTTTCCTTGGGTTAGGCATGCGCTGATCCCTAGCTTCGGGCAGGTACTGTCTAGAATCCCTGGTTACAGAGGTTAGTTGCCTACCATCCTTTGGCTCCTGGAAATGCTGTCTACTATACCTCAGCTCTGGATACTGCAGTCCTGTATCCTTTAGCTTAGGCATGTGCTCCCGAGTAACTACGCTATTTGTTGAAGATTGAGCAGGCCTTGACAAAATGTTGCGAAGATCTGACTCATTTTGCTTCTTGTTGTGACTTTGCTTCTGCTTCATAATTTTGTTTTGCATGATTTTGAATCGGAGGTCATCTCTATTTAGATAAATGTCTTTTCCATATAAGAACAACAAAAATTAACAAATGATAAGCTAGTTGAAGGCTCAATTTTTAGATTATATAAAACTTTAAGGAATCAAAAAGAGTCTGTTACCGTCTACAGCATCAGCAGTACTGCCATCACCCCGCATTCTGTCAAGCATAGAACAGGCTCCATAAATATACAACTTCCAGAATATAATCTTACCATTTTAACCTTTTCTTCTATACTGTAAATAACTAAACCCCATCTTCAATATTAGAACTAATGAATAATATCTAAAATCATATGGGATCAGAATAACTGTAGCAGCAACTAATGATCAGTAGTTCTAGTTAAACTTATTTGGGATAATAATATTTATAGGAAAAGAACAAAAAGAAAAAGTTGAACCCGTGAAACTAAGACAAGTACTCAAACACAACACAACTTCATAACAACGATAAGCCAATAAAAGAAACCAAAAAGTACATACCGCTTGTTCACTTGGAGAGATAAATCTACATTACTTCCCAGCCTATCTCTAACGGATCGTTTGCTTCCAACAGCTGGCTGCAAATCAGTAAAAGAACTATCCACTGTAAGCCCTGACCGTTTCACCACCTGCAGAGAAACCAAATTATTAATATATGTACATAACTACTTATATGTGTAAAGCTTTAACTCTTCTATTGCCCTCTTCCATACCATCCAAATAACTAAATTTAGTATATACAAAAACACCTCCAAATAAATCCAAAATTGCTTAATCAAGCAACACCAGTTTTATCCTTTTCTCCACATTATTTGATCCTCAATCACCATATACAAATATATATAAATCCTATAATAGCACATAATAGTCCTTTCCAATTGAAAACAAAGAAATTGTTTCACAATTGCCAAATTAATACATGAAAAACACCAGCATTTCCGTTTTATAGGATCATCAACAACGCATTTACAACTTAACAGTAATTTAACTACAACATAATAGCACATAATAGTCCTTCCAATAAGAAAATAAAGAAATCCTTTTACATTTGCCAGATAAATAAAAGGTAAAAGTACAAAAGAGTGCTGAATATTAATTACCTGCGCACCGCGCCCTAGGGTTATAGTGACATGAGACCTTGATGGGTTTGACATTGAGATTTCCAAAGAAAAATATATATATGTAAAAAAAAGGCTTCGAAACCCTTTTCAATCGATCAATTGATCGAACAATCAAACAGAGAATCAAAAGTTAAACCAGCCATCGACCTACGTACGCGTCAGTATTTAACAAAGTTTATTAGGTTTGAATCAAATTACAGGGTTTTTCATTCTTGGGGGGGTGCGGGGTTGTGTGTGTAAAAGAGAGAATTATTGAGCGAGAACGATCAAGCCTGGGAATAGGATCCAAGGTCTTAAAATATACAAGGGCGTAAAATTTATATTCTTAAAGAGCATATGTGATAAAATTAAAAGGATTATACTACTTATAACTATGGATATCATAATGGTATTCATAATGCACAAGTAGCACCCCCTATTGGAGGGTGTGTCGGGTATAATCCTTTTAATTATTAGATATGCCCACCGGTACACCCTCCAATAAGGAGGTGCCACTTGTGCATTATGGATTTATGGCATCCATAATGTACCCCAAACATTACCCTAATTAAAAATACAAAAAAATTGAAGTCGGTTTTCGATCGTGCTTAAAATTCAATTAAAATTGAAAATATAGTCGTTATTGGATCTCATTCGTCTAATAAAAATCAACAATAACAGCTAATTTTTCAATTTTAATATGATTTTAATCTCTACCGAACAAACACTAAATACTTTATCGTGCTCGAATAATGCTACTTGATAAGTATATTTATACACGATTTAGATCGTTAAATTAGACTATTTGTTGATTAATTATGTGAAACATGGCACAATTTTATGTAAATATTGATTTGTAGACAACATCAATGACATCGGTGAAATTGAAGAAAACAAGTGACAAGAGAACTTAATTGAAGCAAATGCAAAGTTTGGTAGACTAAAATACAAATGATCAAAAGTTTGCTTGGAACGAAGAACGAAGACTCGAGAGTGCTAGGACTCATTTGGACAAAAAAATAAGTAAAGACACCTTAAATAAATAAAAAACGTGCGTCTTCGCTGGCATGCGAGGCGAGCACCTTAGACCAAATATGACTCGCCTGAGGCTGCCTAAAGAGACTAGGTGTGCCTAGGTCTAATTTCGAGAAAATTGTTTATTTCTTTATTTCATTTTGGTAACAAATTAAAGGCAATCTTTCTACATTCTATAAATTGTAAATTTCGTCCAGAACGTGCTAGTTTTTATCATAATTGAGCAATAAATTAAAGATTTTTACATTTAAGGAGCGGGATTGCATCTTTTGGGATCGAGTTTCAATGGAGGATTTGATATTTTCAAGTCTTATCTCCATTCTTAGCTTTGGGTGATGTCATTTCCCTGTTGTTTGTATAATTTTCATATGGCAATGTTAGATTAGAATTTTTATGTATTGGATGTATGATGAAATCATTGATTTATAGTTTTTAACAGAAGACTTGTTTTTTAGTTAATTCTTGTGTTCTTTGTTATATGCATGAATCATGTGTTTTTTTAAAAAAAATAAAAAATATTTGGCCATCATTTAGATAACTAGTTGCATATTTGTAGTGTTGAGAAATTTACAATAGATAGAACATTTCATATTTAACATAATAATGATAGATATGACGAATAATATTTATGGTGTTTGCGATCGAGTGTGATAATCCTGTAATTAAATGCATGTTTTTCATATAAATTCGGATTATGAATATGATTGGTTGTGTTAAATATATGTTTGATATATCTTGAAAAAGAATATCTAATATTATTGGATTATCGATTGTCATGAACAAGTTAATCGCACTAATTAACATAAGTTGAAAATTGAAACTAGACGTCAATAGGTGGAGTTGAAAATCCAATGCATTCATTCCGTCATTTGATAAAAACTAAATCTTTATTGCTTTTATACTTTAAAGTAGAATAATAACAAAAACAATCTATTTTGTGTGATACTCATCGAATTTGGTAGTAACTATTAAACTACAATTAAATGTTATTCCTCGTATGACGATAACTCAACTCACTATGTATTACTTATCAACGATTCCGTACGCTTAAAGGATTTCATCGAACTATTTGTACATAATGAAATTACATAATGGTTTACATGAGATGAGTTGTCAAAAGAGAGTGGAGATTTTATTATTATTATTAATTTATTTATTTTTTTGGAAAAATGGTTCTTGTACATAATAATTTACACAATGTTTTATATAATGATGAAATATCAAAATTTAAGTGGGAAAGTTGTTTGATTGATAAGATTTTGATCCAATTAATTCTCGACCATTATCTGTTTATAAACTATTATGTAAGTTGTTATACATATATAGCACAATCGTTTTTTTATTTAATTGAAGAAACTTCGACTCAACTATATCTCACATCATGTATATGTAAACAATTATGTAAACCATTATATATATGTTGCACAATGGCTTTATTCTTAATACTAAATTTTATTATTCCTAAAAGTATTTTATTATTTTTCAACATAAACGTTCAAAATCAATACTTTAAAAAACTTCATAACAAGTACCCCAAAGCTCCCAAGCATCCCCCTAAAATTGTACTTATATGAATATTTCTTTATTTTAAAACTTAATCATAAATTGTTTATTTTTAATAACTCATGAAGATGAGACAAAAGTTGATGTCAACATAAAAATGATCATTTTGATGGGGACATTACATGTGTTAACGACGAAGGTACTGTCTGCAAGAGAAGGTTGCTTTTTCACTACATTATAGGCTCGATGCTATCTATATTGTTTAATGTACCATTCATGTTGACCAAATGAAATGAAGTTATAGTGCTTACATCATTTATACAGTTCACGCGTCAAGGACTGTAGCTTTACTAAAACCATTGACCATATCAAAGCCGCAGTTTACCCAACTTCGACCACACATTGTAAATATTAGTTCAAGTTTGAGTTGTAAAATAGTTTATTTAAATTGTAAAATAGCTAAAAATTAGAAAAGTTTAGTATGATTATACTGACTTTAAACGTCTACTCTCGTCACTTGGATTTTTATTTTGAATGCTATTATAGGAGGTATTAGTCTTTCAAACTTTCTAGTGTTCGTCCCTGCACTAGCCATTGTAATTTCTAGGTTTCAATCAATGATCAAGTTACTTTCAATGTGTTTCAATTTTATGTTGCAACCTTTATTTTAAATGTAATCAAATTTTCTTTCATCCCGAAACGATCGAGAGAAGGCAAAAGGTAGTCCAGTGGAGCAGACTACTGCCGCACAATATCCCTTTCAGTGCTAAGAAGAAAGGTAACCCGTGAAAGTTGGTATTAGAGCTGCAACTCAAGACCCTTGATAAGAAAGCTGTAGATCTAATTCCTCGAACACCACAGAGGTGATAGATGTTCAAAAGAGGAATACGAAACAACACGTGAATGCTCTTGAGGTGACAACCACTAGGATGTGTTATGTCGTAGAGGGCCTCAAGGAAAGGTTGAGGTGGCAAAGACAGAAATCGAGAATTACACATCCGACGGGATGAAAGCCAAAGGACTAACGTAGCAATCACTGAAGCTGCTGCTATCATACCTGATCTATAGGATGAATTGGAAGTGTTGATAACTCAATTGCTAGTGCTTCAACGCGCGGTTGGTAATGGGCAAGCCACCGCACAAGAGCCTATGCATAGGCTCAAAATTCCAGGACCGTGTACCTATGGAGGGGCATACGATACTAAAGAAGTTGAGAACTTCTTGTTCGATATGGAACAATATTTTCTTGAGGCTTCGATCTAAGATGAATCGAGAAAGGTTACAAAAATTACCATGTATCTTCGTAGGGATGCAAAGTTATGGTGGCAGACAAAGTATGCTGATATTCAGGCCAGCAGAGTTCGAATAGATTTTTGGGGTCTTCTCAAGGAAGCGATCAGATCTCATTTTTTCTCCAAAAATGTGGAATATGAAGCACGACGGGCACGACGAGAACTGAAACATAGAAGCTCCATCAAGGAGTATGTGAAAGCATTTTCATGACATATGCTGAACATTCGAGATATGTCGAAAAATGATAAGCTAATGGAAGGGTTGAAACCGTGGACAC
>CAIGRS010209983.1:0-12483 GCA_903798395.1 Fraxinus floribunda | reverse complement strand
ATGTTGTTTCCAACACGCTTGTTCGAACTACGATTGTTTTTTTCAATTCTTAATCGGATCACAAGTTCTTCAATATTTATCTTTTTGCGCTTGTGTTTGAGATAGTTCTTGAAATCCCTCCACATAGACTAGAGTTTCTCAATGATAGCAGCCACTTGAAATGATTTACTTAGAGACATTCTCCGCATGAATATCATGTAAGATAACCTGCAACTCTTGCACTTGACTGATGACGGTTTTAGAATCTACCATCTTATAGTTCAAGAACTTTCCCACAATGAACTTTTTAGTTCCGGCATCTTTAGTCTTGTATTTCTTTTCTAGGGACTCCCATAGTTCCTTTACAAATTTCTTGAACCTATAAACGTTATACAACGACTTGTCCAATCCATTCAGAATGTAATTCTTGCATAGAAAATCTAAATGTTTTCATGCATCTAGAGCAATTAACGATACCCTATTGTTTTCCCCTTCTTGTACAGCGGGAGTATCTTCATTCAAGAATTTCGCCAAGTTGAGGGTCGTGAGATAAAACAACATTTTCCGTTGCCATCTTTAAAAATCAGTCCCATTGAATTTCTCTGATTTTTCTCCATATGGGATAGAATTGGTAAGGGAATTCACAACCGGAGGAATCACCACTAGGGGTGGGCAAAACCTAAACCAACCCGAGTAAATCGCCCTACCCGACCCAAATCGACCGGTTTGGGTCGATTTTTTGTTTTTTGTTTTTTGTTTTTTTTTTGTGGGTTTCGGGTTTTTGGCTGGGTGGTCGGGTCATGGGTTGACAACCCAAACCCGATCTAAACCGACCCAACCTTACCCGATTACATAAAATATTAAAAAAAAAAAGGCAAAACCATGTTAAAAATAAAACGCTAAAAGCCTAAAGGCCCAAAACGCACGTCACCTCTCCAGACTCCACTCAAGCCTTCAAGCTTTCTTCGCCGCTCTCTCCACTCCAGCCTTCAAGCTTTCTCCGCCGCTTTCTCCTAACATGGTTGCCATTGCAAAAAACTGAGGAGAAACATTGGGGAAGAGAAGGCATTTCTTAATCAACGAGAATCTGGTAAATTTTGCTTTCACTTTAATCTATCTATTTCTATATTTTTTTTTGCCATATTATTAGTAGATTATGTTAGATCTTTGAGTTTTAGCTTTCTTTGTGGATCTAAAATTCATTTAATATGTTTTCTAATTCGAAAATCCTATTTGCTGAAATTTTGTGCAGAATCTGCAGATGAAGTAAAGAATTAGGTGAATATGGAAAGGGAGTAATGCAATGTGAATGGTGGGTCACTATTGGTTAAGGAACCCTAAGCTCACTCTGAAAGCTTTCTTGAAGCTGCAAATCGAAAATATGTTAGAGCAAATCTACGAGTTTGCTGACCAAGTTATAGTGGCAAGGTCAGTTGTCCTTCTGAATGTATTGTCATTTCCTTTTCTGTTGATTCTGTCTTTCTCCTAATTGTTCATTTTCATATCTAATTTGATGGAGTTGTGATTATGTGTGTTTATGTGTTAAATTGACGTTAAAATTTTGAAGGAGTTTTGATTTTTTCTTTGCAACCAATGGAGATTCCAGTGAGCTTTCATATAGAATTGCATTTCTGAGCTCCATAAACTCCTGCATCTCATTATGAAATTTATTTTTAAAAAAAGGGTTAAGATAGAAACGGATATAACGTAATGTTATGATTTTCACTGTGTTTGGTGCATATTAAAATGAGAGAATACATTTTTTTGAAGTGATGTGATGAATAATATGTGATTGAAAAGGAAAGAAAAGTTATTGATGTGATGAAAAATATTATTTTATTGAAGAATGTGTTGTTGAAAATGAGTAGAAGAATGAGAATGAAAAAATTAATGTATGTCAAATGGGGGCTTTATAGACTTTACATTCATCGGAAATTTAAGTCATATAGTTGAAGAATTTGATTCTTCACTATTTGTAGGTAAGATAGAAACTAATATCATGAGACTTGGTTGATATTACCATATGTTCTGTGATTTGTTTTCTGTATTCAATTCGATCTTCTATATTGAAAAATAAAGTAGTTTACTTCGATGGTTTGTATTTTCATAACTTGAGATAATGGACTTAGATTATCGTTGCATTAGACGACTTTGATGTTTTTTTTCTAATGAGCTTCCACGTTACTAGATCTCGACTAGAAATGTATAATTGCTATAATAAGTTGTCCTAAACCAATCAACCCGACCCGACCCGACCGATACTTGATTGGGTTGGGTTAGGTTGGATTGGGCTGAGTTTCAACCTTTACATGAGTTGGGTTTAGTTAAGTTTTGATCAAACCGATCATGTTGGATTGGGTTTGGTTTAAGGTAAAAACTAACTCAACACAACCCAACTCAACCCATGTCCATCCCTAATCACCACATTAGGAACACTTCCTTCCGAAGTTCCCATATTCGAAGTAGTATCGGTATTGAAAATCGAAGCTGTTTACACAAAACAGAAGATCAACAATCAATAGAATAGTAAAAGAAGTTAAACCAACGTATGATTTAACCGAAGATCAAAGTCACTCCAACAGAAATTCGACTTAAGATTGTTGAAAAATAACGTGTATGGAGTGACAAATAACGCCGCGAAATGCTTCAAATCACCTTTAAAATTCTGTAGAAATCTTGGCAGAGTAACAGTAGGAAATGGACTTCAAATAAATCCTCCAAATGTGCAGTATAATAGCAATAATATCAAAATCGAGGCAAGTGTTGAACATTTTGTCCTCAAGTTAAATTTGTCCAGCAACAGTGCCTACGGTTTATAGCAATCAACTCCTAAGATACAACGACTATCTTCTTATGTGAGTAGTACTACAATATACAAGAAACGATGAACCAGAACTTGGTTTACGAACTTCGGAATGCAAGTAAAGGAAATCAGACTTTATGCAACAAGAATGCAAGAATTTGGTTGAGAAAAAAGAGAGAAATGAATGCTATATGATTGCATATCATTGGTGTGTAGATCGGGACGTCCCTATGGTCCTATATATAGAAGATGAGGAGTTGTAAATAAATGTCGTGACCCAAGCTCAACAACTCGTGCCAAAGGTCGCATCATTCACTTGTCGCTAGCTTATCGCTCAAACGACAATCCAGCCATAAGCTATCAACAACCTTAATCAAAATTTCAGACATCTTCCTCTATTTTTCTTCCAAACTTTAGATCTCAATTTCTCATTCATCCGAAATTGGCTTTGAGATTCCAAATATATCACAACGATCTACTTGTCGAGTAGAACAAGTTGGTTTATTTACTTTTGTAATTTGACCATTGGATCAAGTCCAAATATTTGGTCGAAATTGACACGAAAGTCACTTTTCAAGTTTTAGTTTTATCACTTAATCAAATTTCAATCTTTCAAAACCAATTTCCAACAAATCTCAGTAGTAGCAACCAAGAAAATGAGAACCGACGGAGCTTGCTACACCATAAGATGTTTTGACCATTGGATTTTATTGGAAAAGTTCTGAGTTCTGCCAATCCCTACAGGGATAAAAAAAAATGTCAAAAATATTATCCACTGAAAATTATATTTAAAATCATCAGCGAGCAAAAGATTGGTATATGGTTCTCACTTGCTGATGTCTTCTAGGTGGTCGTCAAAGTCTATAATATCCTTCCATTTCTTAGACGAAATTTAATCCAAAAGGACTATATTAGTTGATGGCTCCTCGATAGTTAGCTTGTTGCTTCCATCTGACCATACTAGCTTCCAATTTCTAGATGCATCCTTCATGAAAAGCTGCGCAACAGAGTGGAATACAAAGAAACAGAGTTTCGTTGATGAAAATTCAGTTTATGAATCCCGTGGGCTTTTCTTGTGGTTCTCCTAACCTTTTGGACTGACCCGATTTGTGCTATTTTTGAATTGTGGCCTTTGGATAAATTGGAGGGTTGAGATTGTTCCTACTTGAGATATTTTATTCTTGCCTTGACTTTGTGGTACAAATCATTCACGTGGGTTTCCTTCTTGAAGAAGCTTTTCTCCTTGAGACCAAGTCCACCCTTCCTCTCTTTCACTGTCCAGTCCGTCTCCTCTCTTTTTTAGCTTCTTGTTGAGAGACCTTTTGTGTTATATTTGAGGCTTGAAATAGTAGCTATAAGGAGGTGGTTTTCTCAAGAGGGTTAGCTTCGGTTAGGGTGATTCTTGGCTGCTATTGGGAGATCTCTTGATCAATGACCTTAGCCAACAGATGAAGGGTTCTGAACCGATTCTCTAACTCTCTAAGGATGGCGATTTGCAAGCGTGGAAGGGGATGTTCCTGAACCTAATTTTTCATCCAAAAATGGGGAAGTCACTCTCGATTTTGTTTGTAGTTTAAGCTTAATGCTTTTATTCTTTATGTTTACTGTTAATTTCATTATGCTATGCTATATGTTTGATTATATAGTAGAAACTGATTTTATGAGCTAACTCAGTTAATGTTGATTGAGCTGATGAACATTGCTGTAAATTCCTAACAAATCCCCGAGTTCATTACAATACACAACTTGCAAAGGAGAAGATTTGATTGATAGACCTTTCAAATAAAATCAAAACGAGAGAAACGTGGCCAGCAATGAAACAATATGGCAATACAGAAAGTAAATACATCAAACCAAGGAGCACAGTATGTACGATACAAGCTTTTAAACGATGTCAAATAAAATCAAAATTGAACAAATGCTATAATCTCCATGTATAAAGATGTGAAAGATGTATAATGTCGAAGCTTTTTGTAAGTCAGACACGCCTTTTGTACATCTTGCAGCCTCGTAGTGCGAAAATTGTGCACGTGAAAATTCTGTACGACAAATAAAGGCCCCAACCTTGAGGGTGAAAGGAGTTGGGAAAGATGAGAAAAAAATGGCTTTGTGTATAGAGTAACAGGGAATGGCAAGATGGGTAGCGGTAGGAGGCGATGGGATGATGGCAAGCTTGTTAAAAGAATCGCAATCCTAATCGTTGAGTCTAGAATCGCAATCTACTAGACACGCTACTATGATCGATTCCAAATCTACAAGATTAGATCCAAAACGATCCGAATAATAATACACTTAGCTGTGTTTTTTTTTAATGCAATACATTAGGTTAGGTCGTTGAACTTATTTTCAGGTTTATTTTGAATAAGTAACATAGTACAGTCCAAATCCAAAAGGTAGAAAAATAAATAAAGAACATCAAACAAAAATTTTCAAATCCTAACACAAATCCCAAATCAGCTATTTAGCATTCGACTATCATATTCTTGCCTCACACATATATTAAGTTCTCAAATTTGACGAAAAAACATTATTGTGGACCTTTACAAGTAATTACAAATCTGGTTTTATTGGTTTTTTTGTTAATTATGGACTTGTAGTCAATAATTTGTGTTTACACCTTTTTTATATTTTTGAATATTTAAATTATCATTATTTAGTTCGATCTTACGATCCTTGATCCATCCGCAAGTCCCCTCCTCCAATCCTAGTCAAAATTATGATCCTCACAACCTTGGATTGTGAGAAGTGAGCCCAATCAAGGGATGGCAGAGAAAGTAAGGGATGGCAGCGATGCTGATTGGTTGGTAGAATAAACAAAAAGGAAATGATGTGTCACTTTTTAAAATTTGATTAAGAGGGATTTGGTACTACAAATATGTGCATCATTCCCAATTGACAGGAATGGCCAGACCCTTGGAGTAAGGGATGAGAGAACCCCATGTCATTGTCAATGAGGATGGCCATAATACTCGCAGCCCATTGCTCACTGTGTCCGAGATGAGTGCCGGTATTATAATTCAAATAGAAGTATAATCGGTAAAAGGGGCGTTGTGGTCGTCTGTTTGCCTCTTTGGACTTCAGTAGGTCCTGATCGACTCGAGTGCTTGTTTTGCTATGCCTGCTCCAAATAATTAAAAATTAATTTTGTTTGAGAAAAAATACTTATATTAGTTTTTATTGAGAAAAATAGTTTTCTCAACTTTTATAATTAAAATAAATTGTTCATTAATAATAATCCTTATTTCTTATTGTAATTTTGTCAATAAAACTTTATTTGTTTTAAAATTACTAGACTTAAATAAGGTGGACGCAAGCTCCATACAGATCTTTACTCGATCAGCCATTGAATCCTCTATCGATAACATAGGAAACGAAGATCTATAGCTGGGGTCGATATGTGGAGCATGTGGGAGCAGACGAAGAACAAGGTAATGGAGTAAGGTCAAAGACTGATGACACGTTGAGTGGAATCGGAACCCTTGAGTTAGCCACCACCGAGTTCAGCAATATCCCTTTTGATTATTCCGTTATTCTTCTCTGATCATTTTGTTTCTCTTTGTAGTCACAAGGAATAGACTCGAACCTAGGTTTCAAGGTAGTGTGAGAGGCAATGTCCCTAGAAGAATACTTTTGAGATGGACTGGAAATTCGAGTTCCCCCTTGTTCATTCCCACCTTTGGCAGGTGCCCATGTGGGACTGGCTGCGATTGTTCTTTATGAGTAGATTAATATGATGTATTTATTTTCTCAAAAGACCACGGTGTCACCATGCTCCAGTGTTCTCCACTTAAAAACTCAAGTCATGTGCATTCACATCAATTCAGTCACAAGCTATCAATACTTTGGATTCATTTCACAAGACAATGGGATAATATTATATTTAAAATGTAGCAACATTTTTTTATTAACACACCTGATTAGCATAACACATTTTAACTTAACTGTTACTAGTCACGTGCGCACGTGCCTTGGCTTATTGTACTGGTAACATACTGCCACGATCTGAAATAAACTTTCAAGAAAAACATTCAGACATTCCTGTGCAAGAGTTAAGTTAGTACTAAATAAAATGTCTGGTCCTAAAAGCTTCTACATGTGCCCAAATTATTTAGCAAGCATTGGATCTATCAATTTTTTAACTTTAAACAAGAACAAACTGTTTTGTCCTTACCCAAGAATGTATCTAAGAGGCTTTTCGAGTTCTCACTAGTCACTACTCCGTCCATGTCTGTTAAATTGACTAACGAAAACGTAAATGAAGTTGAGCATCATTGGAAGTAGATAATCCAATTAATTCAATACATTTTCATAGGACTTAAAAAAAAATTTCTTCAAGACTACAATAGATTTCACTATTACGGAAAACTTGGCACTACGAGGAATATGTAATATACCTGAATTTTTAGCCATCAAGAAGTAATCCTGAGGAAGCTATGGTGTACAATAATCAACGTCCATGACCAAAGTTGAGTCGAGCACGAATATTAGAATGATTGTAAGCCGGAATACCATGGTCGAGGGGCTTTATTACAACAGACTGGTGCTGCCCTTCTTGCTCCTGAACTGCTCCAAACACAATCTCACTGGTCTTCAACAAAGTTTGTTCATAGTACGTTTGTGGTATGGATGAATGATATTGATGATGATGCTGCTTTTTCTGAGTTTGCTGATTCTGGAGTTCACCTTCCCATTCATTGTAGAAAGCACGACTTTGTCTAAGTCGTTGCATTTTCTCAGAATCTTTGGACATGAAAGCATACGTTTTTTGAGGAGTCGGGGTCCTGGTTTCGATGGAAGGGGGCTCGTCTTCATCTGGTATAACAAAGCTGTATTGTTGTACAGGCCAAGTATTTGAATACTTCTGCTGTTGTACTTGGTTTTGATACTGATGATTGTATTGATTCCTTTTGAATACGGGAAAAACTCCCCCAAGAATTTCAGCAGCAGATGCTCCAGTTTGTGCAACCAATCTCCCTAAAGACCCGAAAAAGCTTTCTTCGAGTTTTTCCTGCTCGTCTTCGGCCGGGATCAGTGGTGGTCGTACTGAAGACTTCAGCTGTTTCTGGTAAGCATTCTGATATACAGTACTTGCTTTCAAGACTCCTTGCTCCTTCAATGACAAATAACAGAAGGTAAAAGTTGGATAAGAGAAGGAATACAAGCAAAGAGACAGTAATCGGGTTAATCTTCTTGCATTTTCTTATTGTCATTGGGTAGCAATTTAAACCAGAAGGGTCGGGGGATTAATATGCAATGATTAAAGGAAGCTTCAACGTGTACAAATTGGAAACAGGTTACTTATTTTGACACCAAGGTAACAATTACTTATTCTAGAAAAAAACCTTTTTTCCCCTAAAAGTAAGAAAAAAGAGAGCGATTCAAACATATTAGATAACAAAAAGTAGATTAAAAGAAACTTACTAAAGCTTAACCAAACACTCTCTATATTCATCAACTAAACATTATAGGATCATCAGAGTATGTGGAACTCACATCTTGAGAAGATACAATTGAACCATGCGTGGAACTCACGTCTCGAGAAGATACTATTGAACCAACTCTTCGTTGGAGCAAAGCTAACATATAACCGAAGAAGCCAGCTGCTATAAGCACCGCAATACCTGCAGTAGTTAACTTGCCATATAAATTTTTAACTGGAATGAACCTAAGGCCAAGAATAATACAATTTCATATATTTTACCCAGGGGAAAACCACTTCCATACTGATTAGCACAATCATCAAAGTGGAGTTGTATCTCACGAATCGCCTTATTTCCTCTATCTATAACAAGAAGAGAGCAACTGCTTCCTATATAGACCACATCAAAATCATTTGAAAATTTCGCATCTCCACTTGGTCCATCCACATGTCCATTTCCCCGACTCCATTTACCTCCAGCTATGGTTGTCACCCCTAGAGAAAGAAAGCCAATCACAATGGATGTTAGTAAAATACACTGCAATATTTTACAACTGTCAGTTAACTAGTCTTGTTTGTTACAGAAGCTCCGAGATCAACGATGAATAGAAAGGAAATCAGATGGTGAACAAGTTCACAGAATTATAGGCATTCAATCTAAATGCAAAACCTACGTCCACTTGCTGCGCAGATTTGATAATTGAAGTTTTTACAAAGATCTCACACCTCTCTGTCACGTGCAGGAAAACAACCCTCTTCCACGACATGGGAACTAGGGTGACCCAATACAAAAGCAATATACCCATATAATGAAAAAGTTTGTATCTAGATAATGGGATAAGCAAACACTGTGATTAGACTTCGTTTGGTCCAACATACAAGATAATAAAAAAAAAATTGAAGCATGTTCTCTGACTAAGTTGTTCATATTTTCAAAATACAAAGATGATGCTTATTGTTACTTAGTCAGAATGGTATACAGAATGATTATCTGCAGACCATAACAACATATGCACAAACAAAAACCGTTACTCTGTTTGCTCAAAGACAGATCAAGAATAATCACCAGAATTGCTTATCTTCCTGATTGACATATTATCCGTGTCGGCGATGTAAACGTTTCCGCCATCATCAACTGTAATTCCCTTTGGATGATTCATCCTTGCTTGCCTCAATTTACCATCCACATATCCAGAGTATCCATCTGCTGACCCTGTAATCAGCCTTGGCCTGCTATCTGCAATTTCCCAAATTTACCAAAAGTCAAGTCCATGCAGAGTCATAAGATAATTTCAATTAGGGCTGCGGACATGAGTTGAGTACCAAGCATTACACTATCAATGTGACTACTCATTAACTTGAACAACCAACCACCAAAAAAGGCACTTTGGGTCACTCTGTTTCCCCCTGTTAGACCTCATTATCACCAATTCCAACCCTCTCCCACACGACCTTTATGTAAAAAAGGCATAGGCAAAGGTGTAGCTTCAACTTCAAATTCATGGATAAGCTACACTTTTAACGCGCTAGGCTTCTCAAACAAGCAGCAGTATAAACAAGTCATAGAAAAGCTAAATTCAGAAGCATCAAAGATTTATCATAACATAATGCATTTCCTAAATGGGTCATTGTTAAACCATTCAGCTACACGTGGATGAAAATTACAATATTCAGAGGCCAAGAAGGCCAACTTTGCTAACATCAGCAGCTCAACCTCAACAGAAATATCAAATTCCACGCATTGCTAACAGTAGCAAACCACTATAAGCAGAAGCAAAAGGTCAAAGTAAGGGCCAATAAACAATAAATATGCTGCAATGGAACAAACAATGCTAGTGCACGAGCGCCCACAAACACACAATACTGAATAAAGTAATCACAAAAACTCACTAATAACAATTGAATGCTGGTTTAGGACATACATAGGGACAAAGATGAAGAGAACTTGTAAAGATTGCTGTTAGAAGAATCTAAAATGAGAAGGTCCCCATTGGGCAAAACTTCAACAGAATGGGGTTCAATGCCAAGTTTGCTCCCATCAAACACTGTCTCCACTGTGTACCCGCTCTCAAATTTCATCATTGGACGAGCAGATATTGCTGTCACAAATCAAGAAAATCAAGACTATAAAAAACATAAAAGAACAATGAATTATATTCAAAGAGGGAGATCCTTCTATACCTGTTTTAGTAGTTGCCTTGAGCGATAAAACCCATTTCATCAGCGTGGAAAATGCACTTGACAAAAATCCATTTACAATTCCTGCCAAAAAAAACAATGAAAAACAGTTACACACACATCTCACCCAATACCCAAAAACAAATTGGTTCAAGATTCATATGCATATAAATGTATCATGTGTGTGTATAGAACTACTTACTGGCAGGTGAAGAAGCAGAATAAACGCCATCAAAAAACAGTAGAATAGTGAAGAGCAACACTAAAGTATTTTTTCCCATTTTATATGCCATTAGCGGAAGCTGAAGTTCTGCATTTGATTCAAAGTAAAATCCTATGTGGGTTTTTTAAATTCTTGACGAAAGAGAAAAGAAAGGGAAAAAGTTATGGTTTTTTGAGGAGTGAGTGTGTGAAATAGTTGAAGAGATAGAAAAGGATGAAAAAGACAGAAGAGAGAGAAAAGAAGGCGCGGTGGGCTGTGGTCCTATGGAGAGTGAAGAACCCCTGGATATGAGAATCATATGCTTTTGGGGAGAGAGAGAAAATGTAATCTTGTTACGATTATTTTGTTTTATTGTGGAAATTAAATAAAGATAAAGTTGTTTTGGAATTTGGCCTCAACTTTTTAGCAATTTTGTGTAGTTGAATGATTATTTGATGGAATGAGGTAGAATGTTACGTGTATAATAAAAACATAATTCATTCTCAATTGTTTTGTCTAGATGATATATTTAATTTAATCTTATTTAAAAATAATCTACTTGTTTAATTCTGTGCATTCATGTAATGATTTTTGGATTTTGTGTATCTACAGGTAAAATTCACTTTTAAACTTCAGTCTAAGGGTGTGTTTGAGCAGAGATGGCAAAAAAACCCGTCCCGACGAGTTGGCGTGGCGGGGCGAGGGTGCCCTGCCCCCGAACCCGCCCCGCGAAGTTAAATAAAAAAAAAATTGAACATTATTATTATTTTTTTGGACATTGTTTGTTTTCATTGCAAGTTAAATAAAAAAAAAATTGAACATTGTTTTTTTAATTTTGGACATTGTTTGTTTTCATTGCTTGATTTGGATATTGATGTAGTTATTTTAAGTATTGTTTGTTTTGGATTATAAAATTTTGAATTTGTATTTATTGAAAATTTTTGGTTTAAAAAAAAAATACAAACAGGACAAGGTTCCGCCCCATTGTCATCACTATGTTTGAGCCACATTATTTTGGAATAATGTATTTTGGAAGAGTAGATTGATGAAAAATGTGTGGTTGAAAAATATTAATGTGTTGAAAAATATTATTTTATTGAAAAATGTCTGAAATGAGTAGAAAAATGAGAATTTGAATGTGGCTCAAACAAACAAGGGCTAATACTTGAATTATATGAATTTTTATTACATTTTTGGTTGTGGAATTATTTTTTGTTGGGAATAAATAAATAATCATGTTAGTTACTAATATAATGGACAAAATGATACAATTGTGAGAAACTCTAAAATTTATTTTTAAGTTCAATGAAAAACTTATAAAAAAAAATAAAAAATCAGTGACCAACATAAAAATCCCTCTAAAATTCACCACACGACACGTCATAAATATAAGTGACCTTGAACTCATGATTGGTGGGATTAAAATCAGTCTTTTAGTATGTTTTAATAAAAGTTGATGAAATATATGATTAAAAAGTTGTAAAAGTATATGATTAAAAAGTATGTTTTAATAAAAGTTGATGAAATATATGATTGACGTTGATTTAGATTAAAATCTACATTTTAATTTCTAACAAACACGACTTAAGTTTTTTATATGAGATGATAATACTACCTTAAGAATCAAGAAATAAACAATAATTATGTTAAAACAATAATACTTCCTTTAATCAATAGTGATACATTAGAAAAAAGCAAAGGGCAAATTAAATCTGATTATGAATAATAATAATCTTCTTTCCTCAACATTAATTACTTGGCGGTGGTTGGTGCCATTTGCCAAATTTTAATTCATTGCAAAATACAAACTGAAATTGAGAGAGTAACGCATCTATTTTTCTTTTATTTTATACTTCTTTTTATTACCTTTTGGATAGATCCTCCTTTACCTTAAAAGAGTGG
>CAIGRS010209921.1:0-12227 GCA_903798395.1 Fraxinus floribunda | reverse complement strand
TGAAAATGGCATAACTTGGGCTACGATACATATTTTTGAGTAAAATTAGTTGGTTTGAAAGATATACGATTCGTCTAATAGTAGCCTTTGGAATTTGCTTAAAATAATATCTAGAGAAAAAGTTATGTCCATTTTAGTAAACTGCGTCGAAATAGTGACGAGTTTTCTGTCCCACTCGGTTGAAAAATATTTTCGTACTTTAAACGTCATCTTCGAGACCCAAATTTTTTTATATGTTGTTCCTACANATTATTTGAAAATTATTTTGGTTGACGTTAAAGAGCTCAAATCAAGAAAAACTTTTAACGCTTCTAGTTCCTAGAATTTGGGGCGTTACACGCGTTCCTTTGAATTGAGTGAAAAGGTGTTTTGGCGAACTTTAATTCAACACATACTTCACATTTATGATTAGGATCAATATTAAGCGTCGAAATTAAACTTTGATTCACAAGTTTGTACATAGATTTGTAATTGATGTGTCCTAATCAACTATGCCATAAAAAAGACAACTCAAGTATATTAGTAGAATTCAAAGTTTTATTCATAATGCTTAGTCTTGCTACAATTGTAAGAACGTTCATTTTGAACATTCCATCACATAGATATCATTTACAAACATACATTTCATTCTTAGTGAGTATAAATTTATCGGATATGAATACAAGTTTAAAGTCATTTTTGCTAAGTAGAGACCCCGAATACAAGATTCTTACGAATGGTGGCACATGTAAGACATTGTTGAAGACGAGATCTTTACCTGATGCCATCTTCAAAGTAACTTTTCCCTATCCTACAACTTTAGAACTTGCAGAATTTCCTATGAAGAATTGTTCTCCATTTAATTCTTTGTAGTTAGAGAATATAGTCTTGTCTGCACAAATCTGTCGGGTAGCACTGGTATCAACCCACCATTTCCTTGAATTCCCAACATTGTTACATTCGGAAACAATTGCTGAAAGACTCAACTCTTGTATCCTTTAGAAATGATGTCTTTTCCAACCAATTTGCTTGTACATTCTTCTTAGGCTTTCGATATTCATCAACCGATGTTTAGCTTTTCCACAATTATAACATTTGCCTTTAAACTTTTTGGTATTCTTAGAGTTGTCTCTTTTTTTGTACAACACCGGAGATCTTACATTTCTTGTTGACAACCTTTGAACTAGTTTTAACAAAAATTACTCCAAGTTGAACAATAGATTTCCTTTCGATGTTTCTAGTGTCTTCCTATATCCTCACACGAACTATCAATTCCTCCAAATTCATCTCCTTACATTTGTGCTTGAGATAGTTTTTGAAATCTCTCCACATAGGAGAGTGTCTCTCAATGATGGCTGCAACTTGGAAGGACTCACTCAATTCCATCTTTTCAGCATGTATATCATGAAGCAGAACGTGAAGTTCTTTTACTTGACTTATTACGGTTTTGGAGTCTGCCATTTTGTAGTTCAAAAACTTGCCAAGAATGAATTTCTTTGTTCCGACATTCTCAGTCTTGTACTTCTTTTCCAACGAATCCCTTAGATCCTTGTCCAAGTCCATCGAAACTATACACTCCATAAAGTGTATTGTCCAATCCATTTAGGATGTAATTTTTGTGGAGGAAATCAAAATGCTTCTATGCATCCAATCCAATAATTGACTCACGATTATTTTTCTCCTTCTTGTACAACAGAGGCCCTTTCTTTTAGAAATTTGTCAAATTCTAAATAGTAAGATAAAACATCTTTTGTTGTCATCTTTTAAAATCCACACCTACAATTTTTTTCGATTTTTCCCATGTGGAATGTGAGAGTTTGATATAGGTGTGGCTAAAAGGAGAACACATGGTTTGTACCATTTGTTGCTTGACTTGAGTAATCTCAACATGACTCATTTATGTTATAAACAGAAGTTCAACGTACAAAATAATGGAAGTAAGGAACATAAGTGCTTATTTCAAAGATGAAGAGGGATGTCAAACAACAACCACAAACAAACGAATATTGTCTTAAGAATTGTTGGAGCGTTAGTATATGTAAATGGTTGTTTAACAAAGAAAATATTTAATTCGCAGCAGCACAATTAAATTCGAGGAAAAAAGAAAATAAAGAAAGTAAGGAAAAAGAATATAAAGTGAAGATTGAAATCCGTGACAAGTGAGAATAGTTTTTCTTAAGCCCCACAACGGTGCTAACGGAATACGGCACTTGTCTCCTAAGATACAACATATACAACTTGTGGTAGAAGAACTTCAAACCACAAGCAATAACGAACTTGGAACGAAAAATTCCCCTCTACAAGAAAATAGTTTTGGAATGACATTTGGAGAGTATTTTACAAGAGTTTTGATGTAATGATCAATACAAAAATGATAGGGGATGCATAATGGACGTCTAAAGGGTCCTATATATATATAAGAGGAAGGGTTGTCAGTGGATGGTCATGTCCCAAACTTAGCAACCTTCACGAAGGGAAGCATCACTTGCTATCGCTCTAGCGATAGTGACACATTTTCATTAGAGCATCTCTCGCTCGCCTGTTCCTCGAGCGATAGACTAGCTATGGAGTTAGCCATTTTTCTAGCCCGTATTTCCTTTTTTCTATCCAACTTTGGACCGCAATTTCTCATTCATTCAAAATTAGCTTTGAGATTCCAAATATACCACGACGATCTACTCGACAAGTAGAACAAGTTAGTCGATTTATATTCATAATTTGACTATTGAATCAAGTCCGAATATTTGAGCAAAGTTGACACAAAAGTTACTTTTCCATACTTCACTAAATTTATTTTTATTCCTAAACCACTCCAACATTTTTTGGGTGTTGGGTGCAAGGTTTTGCCCTTTTTTTTTGCATATTTTCATTCATTTCATTCTACCTGTGTTTCATTTTTCTTATTTTGTTTCAGTGCCTTAGTTCTTGGTGAAATCCAAACTTTTTTTTTCAATTTTTTTATTATAGTTAGCTTTCTATTTTGTTTGTTTTTATACATGATTCTAAGAATTTTAGATATTTCTTGCGCTGGAGTTGTTTTTTTTATTTTGCGATGGTATGAATTTCAACTTATTCTAGGTGTTTTGTTCTGAAATTGAAGCTTTTTTTTTTTTTGGACAGTTTTGGCATGCATTGGAAGTTACTTATGTTGGCACTAATAAAGCAAAGGAAACTAAAATTAATCTTTGGTTAAAGAATTTGAAAATTTCTTTATGAAACAAGATGAACTTACTGTTGATATGATTACTCGCTTTACCGATATTGTTAATGGCCTCAAAGGTTTGATAAAAAAATTTAGTATTGGTGAACTTGTAAGTAAAATGCTTAGGTCACATCAAAAGAATGGAGCTCATTAAAGATATTGCTAGAAAATACCAAAGATATCAACTCATGTCATTTGTAAGAATTTTATGGAACATTGATGACATATGAACTCAACAACATCGAGACTAAGGAGAAAACGAGGAAAAGTAAAGAGTAATTGAAGGAGAAATCAATAATCGAAGAAGGAACTACAAGTGAAAATATAAGTGATGAAGAGCTTGATGATCTAGTCATTCTTGTCAAAAAATAAAGAGGTTTTTGAAATAATTGGAGATTTCAAAAGAAAGAAGAAAAGGGTGAAGAAAGAAGCAAGAAAATTATTTGTATGATTGTGACAAACCCAAAAGAATCAAGTGCCCAAACAAGAAGAGAACCATCAAGAAAAATGTACTTCTAGCACCATGGGATGAAAGTGACGATAATGATCGTGATGAAAATGACAGTCAAGAAGAAATTGCCAACATGTGCTTCATGGCAATCGAAGATGAGGAAACTCTATTGAAAAATATTCGTATGCTGATTTTATCTACCTCCTATGATGAAATTCTTGAAGATTTTGAAAAGCTTGCTCTAAATCACTCTATTCTTAAAAAGAAGCACTACTTGTTGAAAAATGAAATGAATAAAATTTTAGAAATTGAAAATGAAAATGTTAATTATGACTAAAGCAAATTCTTCCCTGAAAGAAAAAGTTGAAAACTTGACTAATATTATTTATAAATTTACTCAAGGTAAGAAAATTTTTGATTTAGTATTTGGTGATCAAAAATGAGTTTTTGATAAAGGAATAATTGGATATAAACCATTTTTAAAATAAAAATCTTTCAAAAATCTATTTGTCAAAGCTTCAAACACTCTTCTTCAAAAACTACATGTAACTTTTGCTATAAAGATGAACATATTGCATATAATTGTCTAACGAAAAAGAGGCTACACTTTGAAAGTAAAAACAAGTGGATTCGAGAATTCACTAAAACTAACTGCCAAGGACCCAAACTTGTATCGGTACCAAAGATCAAAAATTAAATTATTTTTGTAGGAACTAAAGAAGATGAAGAGCAAATGATTCTTGAATAGTGGATGCTCAAGACACATGACCAGGGATAGAATGTTACTATCAAATTTCGAATTACAGGATGGAGGTCATGGCACATTTGGAAATAATGCAAAAAGAAAAGTTATTGGAATTGAAAACATTGGTAATCATTCTTATCCTTCTATTGAAAACGTGTTATTAGTAGATAACCTCAAACATAATTTATTTAGTATTAGTCAATTATGTGAGAAAAGTTACCATATTAAATTCAATTATTCTAAATGTCTTATTAAAGATGCTATATCTAAAGAGATGATGTTTATAGGGAGCCGTAGCAAAGATGTATATGTTATAAATATCGAATTTGAAAGATGAAAAATGCTTATATAGTTTAAAAGATGATATTTGGTTATGGCATAGAAGATTATGCCATGTTAGCATAGATCTTATTTCAAAAATCTCTGAAAATTATTTTGTCAAATGTCTACCAAATTTAAAGTTTGATAAAGATAAAATCTGTGATGCTTCTCAATTTGGTAAGCAAGTAAAAAGTTCTTTTAAACCTAAACTATGTTCTTCAACTACAAAAGCACTTCAACTACTCCACATGAATCTCTTTGGAATTTCTAGAACCGCTAGCTTATATGGAAAACATTATGCCTTTGTCTTTCTCAATGACTTCTCTAAATCCAGTTGAGTTCCGTTCTTAAATCTTAGGGATGAAGTTTTGAATATACTCAAACACTTTTGCAAAAAGGTTCAAAATGAAAAAGGATACTCTATTACAGCTATTAAAATTGATCATGGTGGAGAATTTGATAATATCGCTTTCAATAGTTTTTGCAATAAAAATAGATATGAACATAATTTCTCGGCTCCTAGAACTTTTCAACAAAATGGTGTAGTAGAAAGGAAAAATCACACATTGTAAGAAATGTCTAGGACCATGTTAAATGAAAATAGTATGCCAAAATACTTTTGGGCCAAAGCCATCAACATCGCTTGCTATATTGTAAATAGAATTTTAGTTAGTCGAAAGAAAACTAAAACTCCCTATAAGCTTTGGAAAAAGTAGAACTCCAATATCTGCTATTTCAAAGTTTTTTGTTGTAAATGCTTTATTTTAAACACAAAAGAAAATTTGGAAAAAATTGATTCAAAATTCGATATTGGAATCTTTCTAGGTTACTCATCAACTAGCAAAGTTTATAGAATCTTTAACAAGGGAACTCTAGTCGTTGAAGAATCTATGCATATTACTTTCGATAAAACTAGTCATCTTGATCGTGATAAAGGTATTGTTAATGATGTAGGATTGGAAACTCCTTTCGAACAAATGGATATTCAAGACCAAAGCAAGGATGATTCAAAAGAGGAACACAAGGAAGAAGCAATCATTCAAAAAAGTGAAGTATAACCTACCAAAGTATCAAATGATCCTACTCTACCAAAAGAATGGAGGTTTGTTCCCTCTTATCCAAAAGAACTTATTATTGGTGATCCATTTAAAGGTATTACTACTAGAGCTTCTACTAGAAATCACCTAAATAATTGTGCCTTCATCTCACAAATTGAACCAAAAAAATTCAAGGAAACCAAGTTTGATGAATCTGGAGATTCTATCTATACAAGAAGAACTAAATCAATTTTTTTTTTTAAAAAAAAATCATGTTTGTGATTTAGTCGCTAGGCCAAATGATCAAACCATTATTGGTACAAAATGGGTTTGTCGAAATAAACGAGATGAAAATGGTATTGTTGTATGTAACAAGGCTAGATTAGTGGCCTAATGTTACAATCAAAAAGAAGGTATAGACTTTGTTAGAAATAAACGAGATGAAAATGGAATTATTGTGCATAATAAGGCCAGATTAGTGGCCCAATATTAAGAGGAAGGTATTGATTTTGAGGAAACCTTTGCACCGATTGATAGATTAGAATCCATTTGTATGCTTCTTGCATTTACTTGTCATAAAGGAATTTACTTTCTATCAAATCGATGTCAAAACTGCATTTCTAAATGGTTTCATTCAAGAATTTTTTGTCGAGCAACCACCCGACTTTAAAGATCACAAGTATTCAGACTATGTTTTCAAACCTATAAATACTCTTTATGGTTTAAAACAAGCTTCTAGGGTTTGGTATGAAAAATTGAACAAATTTCTACTTTCAAACAGCTTTTTAATAGGAAGAGCGGATACTACCCTTTCTGTCAAAACTCCAAAGAATGATATGATTGTTGTTCAAATTTATGTTGTGGAGCTAATATCCATCTTTGTGAAGAATTTCCTAAATGCATGAGCATAGAATTTGAAATGAGTATGATGGAGAACTCAAATTCTTCCTTGGTCTCCAAATTAAGCAAACTAGTGATGGTATATTCATCAATCAAAATAAGTATTTATTGGACATGCTCAAGAGGTTTGAAATGGATGACTTAAGCCTATGAACACTCCCATGAGTACATTCATAAAATTGGATAAAGATGATCGAGGTACTTCCTTTGATGTCACAAAATATCGAGGTATGATCGAATCCCTTCTTTACTTGGCTGTAAGTAGATCCAATATTATGTTTGGTGTGTGTTTATGAGCTAGATTTCAATTAGATCCTAACGTATCTCACCTTAGTACCATACAACGGATTTTTAGATACTTAGCATCACTAAAACCTTAGGGCTTTGGTGTCCAAGGGCACTCACATCGATCTTCTTAGCTATTCTGATGCGATTGGGCCGGTTACACAATTGATCGCAAAAGCACTAGGGAAAGTTATCATTTTCTAGGTTTTTCACTTGTGTCATTGTTTAGTAAGAAACAAAATTTCATAGCATTATCAATCGTCAAAGTCGAATACATCTCGGCCGCTAGTTATTGTGTCCAAGTGTTATTCATGAAACAAAATTAGTGATTATCGCCTCTCATGTGATCATATTCTATCAAGTGTGATAATGCTAGTGTCAAAAACTTGTCTAAGAGCCCCATCTTGCACTCTCGAATAAAGCACATTGAAATTAGAAATTACTTCATAAGAGAACACTCACAAAAGGGAGATATTGTGTTAGAATTGGTGAACACGGAAAATCAATTGGTCGATATTTTCACTAAACCTCTTTCACTTGATCTATTCTCACATATTCGAAGGATTTTAGGCATTATTGATGAATTTGAAAGTTAAATTCATACTATATGTTCATACATGTTTTATTTCTATATGTGGCATTATTTATTTTGTATTTAATTCAAAAAAAGGTCATACTAGTCAAATGGACAGTCCGAAAACCTTGTCCGATTTGACAGAAAAATATGTTCTACCAATCCGACGTTCTGTTCAGCGCAAATCCATATATTTTAAATCACGTAACAGACCTTCGTTTCTCTCATTTCTCTCATTTTTCATTTTTCTTCCTTAATCCAAACCAAATAGGGGATTAGTATGTCCGAGTTTGCCTTAATGACATGATTAAAGTGTGATGAAATGCCTAAAGGTCCGGAAGTCGAAAAGATCATTGATAAACCCTGGCTTAGGATAAAATGTTTGATAATAGGATATATTTCACCATATTCTCTCTCTCTCTGTGTGTGTGTGTGTGTGTGTGTGTGTGTGTGTGTGTTAACAATTTAAGTTGTTTTAGAGTTGGATGTAAATTTTAGTGAAATTAGGGAATACTGGGAATGTAACCCCGATGAAAAAAAGCATGGATTTGTTATATTCTTAGTGATGAGATATGGTACATGTTTTAAAGTTCTTCCGTTAGTTCTTTTAGAGCATGTTTACCAGATTTAAACTATCATTTTTGACAGATGAACTGCCAAGCATTGAAATTAACAGGTAGCAAATGTTGAGAACAATTTTTTAAATGTTAAGAACGATATGAAATATAAAGAATCAATGAAAATCGATCAATCAAGCATCGTTCTAGAAAGATAAAGTCTCAAAAGTGTCGAAATAAAAAGGTACTAAACATTAATATCTAATTTTCAAATGTCAAGAACGTCATGAAATGTCAAAAACAAATGGAAATCAATTAATTGAAGGGGATCTTGATAGATGAAATGTCGTGTCAAGAATTTCATATTTGAAGTGTCGATAGTAGTTTTTGAACCTAAAAAAAGAGAAAAATAAAAACAATGGGATCGAATCCTTTTCCAACAATTTATTGATAAAACTCTTCATATGAAATGTCAATTTGAATGACAATTGATGTTGTACGGTTCCTAAATCACTTTCACTCGTCATTCACGTTGACGAATGTACCACTGTGCGGGACAACAACCTGATGACATCCCCATACCTGAATGTCATCAACACAAATACAATAATCTAGCACACGAATAACTAAATCGAACATGTTACCCATACTAAATATGTTAAAACGCTAAACATAAAATTGTTCCCTAGCTTTGCCCAAATTTTACCGTTATTCTCAACATTTGAAAAAATATCAAGAACTACATTTAAAAATATCATTCTCGACATTTACAAAATGTCTAGAATGATATGTCCGGATTATATCCATTTGGTGCACATTTTTTATTCAAGAATGCATTTTTTGTTTGATATGATTGGGAATATGCAGTTGAAAAAGAAGGAAAAAATTATTGATGTGATGAAAAATATTATTTTATTGAAAAATGTGTGGTTAAAAATGAGTAGAAGAATGAGAATGAAAAAATAATGTGGCTCAAATAGGGGCAAATATATATTTTTTTCATTAAGGGCATAACTGACATTTTAGTGCTAAATATAGTGATTTTTGCAAGGGTAAAATTTTATTAGGTTCACCAAATTTTAATTGCAATCAAATTCTTCCATCTTCCTTCGTTGTAGTAATTGTTTTCTTAATTTTTCTCATCGAATTTTTATCTTGAACCTTTTATTAGTCAGTACATTTTGTCATTAATGATGTTTTATATGAAAATATTTTGTTTCAATATTTTGAAGTCAAGGAAAAATATCTTTTCCTTACTTTTTTTAGAAAAAAAAATATAATGAAAAAATAAGTTATTATACACAATTTTAATGTACTTTTTGAACATGAGTCATTATTAAATGCAAAAAGTGTTAACTAATAGAATGTTTGGTGATAAAAATGTCATGAAAAATTGTTTGGGACATAAATGCTATGACGAGTAAAGATTGAGAACTTCGTTTGAGCATCATTATTTGGTAAAGAATGTATTTTGAAATAGTAGATTTATAGAGAATGTGTGATTAAAAAATAAGAAAAAGTTTTTAGTTTGCGTGTAATATTATTTTATTAAAAATGTGTGATTGAAAAGAAGAGAGAAAAAATGTATTTTCGAAACAATGTCGATCAAACAAGAACTTAAATATGTTTGACACCCATTTTGGAGAATAATTTGATTTGGAATAGTGATTGATGGAAGAACATATGGTTAAAAATTAAGGAGAATTTTGAATTTATGTGTAATATTATTTTATTGATAGAATGTATGATTGAAATGAAGAAAGAGAAAAAAATGAGAAAAAAAAAATAGATGTCAAACAAGGGCTATGTGTTTGAATATTTTTGTGGTGTAAATATAATTATCCTTTTTGCAATAGTTATTAAAATTAGACAATTCAATTGACAAGCATGTGTTTGGATATTTTTGTAAATATATCAGGTGTATCGAGATAGCATTATTCTAATTATTTTCCCACTAAGGTTTTATTTCTTACACCACATTTTAATTAAAATTATGAATCTCAATCTTTACTCATAATAGCATTTATATTTGTAATGATTTTTCATGACATTCTTAAACTTTCCAATAGTTAACTCATTTTTTATTTAATAACAATTTATTACAAAAAGTAAGTTGAAATAACGTATAACAATATATTTTTCCATTTCATTATTAAAAAAATACATAAAAAAGTACGAAATTTGTTTTCCTCATTTTAAAACATAAAAACAAAATAATTTGATATAAGTTGTCATAAATGATGAGATGTATTAATTAATGGAACAGTGAACATAAGAATTCGACAAAAAAAAAATTAAGTGCGGACAAATATTGAAGGACTTTAACTGCATTTAGAATGTAGTATCTACTCTCTCTTATAAGATAGACTTTGAGCTTACTATTCATTTGTGAATTCTACTCACATATTACTGTTCTATATGTGGACAAAAAAATAGCTGTATTTATTAACTTAATTGATACCAATAATTATAAAAAAAATATCTGCAAACCGACTCAACGACATAGTAACAATGGTTCATTGTATTTCACTATTTTACCACTTTCCACACTACATGCAAATGCACTAATACAATTGCAATAACACATTTTCTTTTCTTATTTTGATTTCAAACAACAAATAAATTATTCAGCTTTTAAGCTTCCAAATTGCCTGAATCTTAAGTTCCGATGTGAAATTCTCTCTTCCTTCTAAAGTTGCAGCGACTTACACCATCTCGGTCACAAGGCAAGTTTTCATTTATCACTCTTCCATAAAAAGACAGGAGTGTCTTCAACAATGAATTGGTTTTGAACATTCGGTTATAAGTAAGGATTTGTGTTATTCATGTTTTCTTTCTTATGTCAAAATGTGTATATATTTCAGTTTCAGTTGTTGTGAAGAGGTTTGTGTATACATATTTTCCCATCTTTTACTCCTTCCACAAAAATAATTTTTAGTTTTTAAATTTGTAAATGTTGTCTTGAATAATTCATTATTGAATTTGTTGGGTTCTTTCTTTGCATTGTTTTATTTGATCCTAATGACAACAATGTATATATATAATGAATTGAGTTTTAGATCGGAAATCGATTCAACTAAAGGTTTCAATTTGTTTAAAGGCTTTTCAACATAATCTAAAATCATATTGTTCAAAATCAAACATCTTATGCATCCTAGAGAATGTGAAATTATAAAGATACATGAATTGCAGGAGTTAATACATGCATATGAGCATTTGGAATAGCTGTTATCAACGACGATACTTACCTGTTTTTTACATTTTCAATAAGAAATTATACGGACCATGTCTCCAAACACAGGTTCTCCGTGTAGCACGGAGAGGCAACATATCATTTTTTAGCTTTAAGATTTTGTCAATGTATCATTCTTGTGTATAACAATTGGAATACAAGATAGAAATGATTTTGTCGTAGATTATTGTTAGTGCTTAAAAAAAATTGAAGACTCTGCACAATGCGAAGCATTGCTCCATATGCTCCGCACTGAGCAGAGACTTGCTCCTTCAGGTTTTTATTTTATTTTATTTTTCTTACAGTCTTTTTTTTTATTTGTTTTTAAAGTTCTCATGCTTCATTCCATACATATATAAAATTAGAATTTCTTTTGGGGACGTTGGCCTCGAACCCCAATGAGGGGCGCTGCCCCGTCGACCCCTGCGACATGACCAGTTGGTCGACCCGCGTCAGGGCCAAACCCGGGAAGTATTACCCCCTCGACCCCTGCAATCTGACTGAACAGGTGGATCCCATTTCGAAACGACAAACAATTTGCATAACAATGACAAACAAATAGATAAATTATAAAATAATATATTATCTCCAAACTAATGGCTTCAACAAGGTGGCATTTCCCTTATTTCTCCTGGTGATAGGATTACTCTATTGAAGCATGTTCTTTCCTCTATACTGCTGTATCTCTTCCAGATTATGCGACCTCCTAAAGTCATTCTGAAAAGGCTGGAGAGTATATTTGCGTGATTCCTATGGATTCTAAGGATCATGCGCGTCGTCGTCTACACTAGCGAAAGGCAATTTGCCCAACTAACGGGGGAGGTCTGGGGTTTAGACGATTACAGGATACGGTGGACACATTTTCATTGAAGCTATGGTGGCTGTTCAGGTCTCAAAGTTCTCTGTATGCTCACTTTTTACTAGGCAAATATTGTAGAGGGACA
>CAIGRS010209916.1:0-28910 GCA_903798395.1 Fraxinus floribunda | reverse complement strand
GTCAAAAATAATAATCAAATAAGACTTCAAATGGATGTCCATATCTATAAAATGTCAAAATAATAACCAAGTCATTGAAGGGGCATTTTGAATAGTCATGTCATGTTCTCCCATTTTGGATGTATATGGGGTTCTTTAGAATATATCTACTTATGGTTTAGGAGAGTGTAATAATTTAGATATAAACATATTTTGATTGAGAATTTTTTTGTGAAATTCATAAACCTTATTGAGTTTTATATAGATCATTTGATTTAAAAAAAAAATCATTTTAGAACAAAATATCTTGTTATGCCCGTGTTTAGTTTAGATAAAAAATCAGATTTTTAGTAAGTTTTAATAAAAATTTATGGAATGTGTTGTTGAAAAGTGGTGAATCCTATTAAATGTGCCGCTATAATTAATTGTTAACTTTCATTTAGATTTTGTTCCACTTTAAAAAGTAGAGAACAATTTTGAGTTTACGTATAAAATTATTTTATTTGAAGAATGTGTCACTGAAACATATTAAATTTTGAAAAATGGGGCTCAAATGGAGGCATAATATATATGTTTATATAACTATTGCACATCCTTATTTCATCTAATTATTTATTTTTCTATACTGTAATTTAATACTATTTTAAATCGTTACTTGCATAATCAAATGATCCACAACATAGAGTTAGAAAACTGTGTTTCTTATATCGATAAAAATATTTTTTTCAAAAATATAAAAAATATATGTCATCTCAACAAGATAAATAAATAACCAAAATATATAAAAAAAAATTGTAACATTTTGATACTCTGATAAAAAAATCTCTAATATTAAGGATCTGTCTATTTTAGATTATTTTCTCAAGAAAATCAATTGTTTGCCCCCTTTTTTCCCACAAAATGGGGCTCACTATCACACAATTTCTTCAAATACGACGGCTGCAGCAGTCAGAATTATGATTTCTAGTGGAAACATACAAACACTAAATATTATCAATATGTCTAAACACGTAGAAAGTTACTAAATAAAACTACCAACTAATATATAAAATTTTACAAATTTCATATATAATCTTATAAAAATTATAAATAGATATTTTGCCCTTGTTTGATTCCCATTATTTTCAAATAACATTTTTCTCTTTCTTATTTTCAGTCACATATTTTTCAATAAAATAATATTATACGTAAATTTAAAGTTTTTCCTTATTTTTAACCACACATTTTCCGGCAAACCACTATTTCAAAATGCATTTTATCCAAAAATAAATAAATAAATAAATAAAAATAAAAATAAAAATGAGGCTCAAACATGCTATTTATCATAGAAAAATTGAATGAAAAGAAGAGAAGATTTTTACAAATTTTCATAGAGAAAAAGGGGAAACCATGAAAAAGAAGACAGAGAGGAAAAAAAAATAAGAATATTATTTATAGAATAAAATCAATAGGTTGAATAGAGAAAAATATTAATTTCTTTAAACAATAGCTCTAGGATTCGTAAATGAATAAGGGGAAATATTGAAGGGAAAATTCAAAGACCCTTTTTAAAAATCTTTTTGAGAAAATCTTCCAAATTAGTAGGGGTTAAGGAGAGACATCTTACGAAAATTTCTATTTGTATTTTTTGCTTAAGAGATAGTAAAGAACTTTATAAATCGTGTTAGTCAAAGATAACATGGTTATAATTTACAACTAAATTCACAATAATGCAAAGTATAGATAAATAAATGTGTTACACGTACATAGGGTGAATATGTTACTATGAATAAATAAATTTTACATCGTCAAACTTAAATTTTTAGATAAGATAATCAATATATTATATTTTTGCACAAAGGATCTTTGGTTCAAGATTTCTGCCACCAATTACAAAAAAACTCGCTCATCATAAATTTGACTAAAAAGTGAATATGATTGAGAAAAATGGAGGAAAAGTTCCTCCCATCTTTAAGATGGAAACTAGAAAACATAGGAATTACTATACAAGTTATGTTTTGTCTCTCCGTGCAATTTGTAGGATATTGATCAAATACTTCCAATAGAGAACATATATAAGGAACTTCAATTAATTAAGTGTATGACAAATTCAAAGAACAAAGCAAGCACAACATTTAATATAGAGACAGCTCATTTCTCAGTAACATTAAATACATTGAATCCCAAAATGATCATAGCTACAATCAATTGCTCACACGAATGGTCCACCACATAGTATGTAATTAATTAAAGAGTAATTTTATGTAGTCCATCAGGATTGTAATCCCAATCCAAGTGTTACTAGATGATAGGATAAATAAAAGGTTGAACTCTAATAGAGTTAAATAACATTACTCTTAATTAAACTAATCCATCAATCGTCGCACACAATAATAATAAGACAGATTCAACAAGTAGCAATATCATTTCCAATTGATTAAAACAAACTTCTTAATATAATATTGTCATTATGTTTGTTTTCTTGTTTTGAAGAAGACGTGCAAGAATAAAAAACTCAATATGGTAAAACCTAACCCCAAATCATCAAACATTCTTCTCCAAAAATCTACATCAACGGGCACGTAACATGATTTGTTGAGGATGATGTACAATTCTGAGAAGTACAAATTGATGAAGCTCGCTGGAGAATCAAGACAGGTGGATGGAACTTGACAATTATATCAGCACATACGTCACACTCTGAGGTTACATTCAAGTTTGAAACAACGAAGATTCAACCACCATTCATTGAGGATTATTGGAAAAAAGTTAAAATTTTTGTTTCTATTTGATGCTATCAAAAATCGCACGTGTTGAAATCTGAGCTTGACGATTGTACATGAGCATGAACAAGATTTTCCGGTACTTGAAACAAATACGCCGAGGGTTGTCCTCGTCGCCTCTCCGATGCTTAAGTCAGAGAGAGAATATGATGAGAATATATGCTGTAAATAGTGTGTAAAAATGTACATTGATAATGATTGAGAATGATATATTTATAGAACTAGGTGGTTGACTCTTAGTAGGACTATAGCACTAAGATCCCTATGAGTCCTAGTGCACTTGGAAGTCGTGTGTGAGTTGGCTTGGTGTTCTCCTAATGTTTGGACGATAATAGGACTTTAGTGCCATAATCTGATGAGGATTAGGTAACACTCAACTGATAGGGTTCTATCGTTATCGAAATAGGGCAAGACTTGACACATGGAGGGGCCCTGGGAGATGAGGAACGTTAGCAAAATCTGCTCGAGGTGATGGGTCCCGAGCAGAGTATCTCAAGGATGTTGACTACAAGCACCTCAAAACCGAGGAAAGTCTCCTCGGGTTTGGAGATCGGGCATTTCCCAATTTTGGGATTATCACTAGCCCCCGTGCATCCACGCAAGAGCTTTATACTTAGGGTTCTGGGGTGTGATGCATACCAAGGCCTAGTAGGAAAAGGCATGATCAGCCTTGTAAAAGGCATGATCAGCCATGGAAATTAGGCATGATCATCCTTGAAAAAGGCATGATCAGCCAAGTAAAAAGCATGATCAGCCAAAGTGCAAAGTATGATCAGCCATTGGGAAAGGCATGATCAGCCATGGAAATTAGGCAAGATCGGTCTTGAAAAAGGCATCATCAGCCAAGTAAAAGGCATGATCAGCCTTAGGAAAGGCGTGATCAGCCATGGAAATTAGGCATGATCAGCCTTGAAAAAGGCATGACCGGTTAGGGAAAAGCATGATCAGCCTTAGGAAAGGCATGATCAGCCATGGAAATTAGGCATGATCAGACTTGGAAAAGGCCTGATCAGCCAACCACGTGTCATGTTCGTCCTTGTATGGGATGAGGCCAACAAGATGATGCCACATGGCCTCATTTGGTACGCCATGTGTCTCATTTGTTAAATGCATGCCACACGTTAGGGAATGGATGGTAGAGATTGGGAGGCCTTTCAACTTCCATGATTCCCTATAAATACCCCCTACCCCACAACATTTAATTGCTTTGTCTATTTATCGACCCGGGGTAGGTTTAGGATCCCCAAGATGCTGAGCTCTCTTAAAGGATGGAAGGCGAGGTACTTTTTTATATCCTCTCAAGATCCTGACCATCCCTTTAGGCCTAGGTGTGTGGTGCCTGATACTGCTCGATTTAACCGGGGCCAAGTATATTTCGAGGTGCTCGAGAAGGATAGGCAAATGTAGGAGAACCTTGAGCCCCTAGCCTTCGAGTTAGATCACCTCCTCGGTGATGATATCCTCGACATTGCCAACGTGAAAAGCGTCGAGGGTAGGGAGTTCGTGCAATTGTTTTGACCATCATTATATGATGTCCTCGGAAAACTAACTTGTTGATTTCGTTTTGTGTTGTGCAGAGCTTGAGATAACATTTGACCCCGCTTCCATCAACGCTGCAACTTCGAGGAAGCCCCAGGGTCCTCAAGCTTGGGTCTCTGGCTTGAAGAAATGGTGGAAGAGGCCCCGAGATCAGACCCCGATGGTCACTGTGAGGGGCCCCGGGGAAACTTCGAATTGTCTCCTCAGACCTCGGGGTCATCGCCACCTCCCCCTCCGACGGCCGAGAAAAGGCCCTCAGTTCCAAAGAGTATACCCGAGGTTGTAGACCTCGAGGATGAGCCATGCCATCGACAAGCTCAATGCTCGAGGACTACAAGAGGTGCACCTTAACCCCGAGCATTATTTATCGGTATAGGATGGATATCGAGGCTCTCCCTGGGATTGAAACGCTCGAGGCCAGACAGTAAAGGTATACTACGTGACATTTTCAAATTTAGTTTTAACTGCTCGTGACTAATCGCTGATCTTGACTTTGACAGACGCTGAGTATAGCCCAAGGTTTGGCACTGAAGGGGATGGACGACACAAATAAAACCGTCGATCTCGTTAAAGCTGTGGAGCGTTAACAAAAGAGAATAGCTGAACTCGAGGCCCACTGCCAGGCGAAGGACAAAACGGTGGCCGCCTTTGAAGATGAGGTGAATAGGCTCAAGGACGAGCTCGGGGTTGTTAAGGACGAGGAGTTCGAAGCCAAGTGTAGGAAACTCGGGCTTAGGCTGTTGAAGACTTCAAGAAGTCCGACGAGCTCACCTCCATCAAAGGCGATTACGCGCTCAGGGCTTATTGATACGCCTTCAAGCAGGCTTGAGCTTACCTCAGGGCTAACTTCCCCGATGTCGATCCAAGTGGCTGGCGTCCTATTCTCGAGGCCACTAAGCTCTCAACCTTGGAGGAAACTATGGTCGAGGACGACGCTGAAGGTGAGGATGAGGAAGCCGTCGACCAGCCCGACGATAATGACTTGGATTAGTTTTACTTCTCGTGTTTTCTGATAATGTATATTGCTCGAAGAGGGCCAAACATTTTTTTTGTGAATGAATTTTATTATGTTGGAGGCCCGAGGTTATTTCATTTCATAAATTCGAGCATACTTAATTAATGAAATTTAAATCTCGAGTTCATTTTATTTCGCAAATTCGAACAAACTTAACTAATGAAGTTTAAATCTTGAGGTCACTTTGTTGAGCACATTCGAGTAAGCTTAACTAATGAAGTTTAAATCTCGAGGATAATTAAGCACTAAACTCGAGCACCTTATTTGAAATCTAGGAGCGTTAACAAGTTGAGCAACTTTTCTAAATAACAAGTTTGAAACTCGAAGAATGTCAAGTTTCAAGACCGAGAGACTAAATCTAAGTTTAGCAACTTTGTTTTAATTAATCTAAGTTTGAAGCTTGAGTACAAATCTTGAGCAGTTTTGTTTTATAGCTTGAAGCTCGAACAACTTTATGCCAATTAATAAAACTGAAGCTCGAGGATCTCTATGATTATGTCCCAAGGTATTCATACCCGAGGATCGTGTTTTCTAATTTTGTAGAGCCGTGAGCTCGGGCTCTTTCTCTGTTGCTCGAGGATGGGAAAGATTGGGATGCTTGCTCGGGGCAAAGCTTTGTGGTGCTTGCTCCAAGGCAAGGCTTTAAGGTACTTGCTCAGGCCAAAGTTTTGATGTCGTTGGGATTAAGAGAGTTTTGTGGATGAAGAAATCCCAACACTATTTATTCAATCGAAAATCTTCTAAACATTAAACGAGGGTACGCAAGCCAGTTAACCAAGAAACTAAAAAGACATGGGGCATGCAAGTCTGAAAAACTTTAAAAAATTCAAAATGAAAGAAAAATTACTAGGTAAAGGTGAAAAATAGACTATTTACAGTAAATCTTTAGATTATCTGCGTTCCAAGGTCTGGCCAGTAGTCTTCCCGAGGTGTCTCTTAGGCTGTAGGCTCCCTTGCGAACCTATCTTATAACTTCAAAAGGTCCTTGCCGGTAGCCCCTAGCTTGCCCGGGGCATGACCCGCAGCTTCTACTCTCCTCAACACAAGATCCCCAACTCTGAACTTCCTAGACTTTACCCTGTTGTTGAAGTGCTTGGCTGTTCTGTTTTGGTAGGAGGCAACCCTTATTGAGGCTTGTTCTCTTAATTCCTTAAGGAGGTCAAGGTGCTCTATTGATAGTTCCTCGGCCCTAGGTTCAAGTCTCCTTATGCTCGACAACCTGGTCATGATTGGAAGGGTGGTTTCTACCTCAAATGCTAACATGAATGGGGTCTCCCCAGTTGTAGTTTTGTAAGATGTCCTATATGTCCAAAGTATAGAATGTAGCTCATCCGGCCAAGTTCCTCTAGCTTCCCCAAGCCTGGTTATGAGATCTTGGAGGATTATTCGATTCGTGACCTCGACAAGTCCGTTGCTCTGAGGATGTGCGACAGATGTCAGACGGTGGTCAATCCCCAAATTGGTGCAAAAGCTCCTGAACTCGGCATTATCAAACTGTCTCCCGTTATCGGTTATGAGGACATTAGGTATTCCAAACCTGCAAATGATGGACTTCCAAATGAATGACCTCAACTTGGGTTCTAAAAGAGTAACCCGCGGCTCGACCTCGACCCACTTAGTAGAGTATTCAACTGTTATTACGACAAACTTCAATTGTCCTCAGGCAAGTGGGAAAGGGCCGAGGATATCGACACCCCATTGCTCAAACGGGGCCGCGTAAAGTATGGGGGTGAGTTCTTCGGCCAGGGAATGGATGATGTTACCGAATCTCTGACACTTGTCACATTTCTTAATGTAGTTTACAGCATCCTTCTTCATGGTCGGCCAGTAATATCCATACCTTATAAGTTTAAAGGCTAGAGCCCGAGCTTCATGATGGTTTCCACACACACCTTCATGAACTTCTGCTAACACTTGCGCTACTTCTGAAGGTCTAAGGCACCGAAGGTATGGAAGAGTGAAACTTTAGCGAAATAAGACTCCCCTAATCATGTAATATCTCGGTGCTTGAGCTCGAATGCTCCTAGCCATCCGCAAATCATCCGTCAAATTTCCACTAGTTATGAAATCAACTATCGGATCCATCCAACATGGCTCTTGCTCAATATCCATGATGGAGGGTGCTTAGCTAATGGTTGGCTATGTTACAAATTTTACGTAGATGGCTCTATCAAGACCATCAATCTCCATGAAGACAAGCCAGGACAAGGCATCAGCTTTAATATTTTCGGCTAAAAAAATCTTAGTAATTTCACAACTTCTGAACTGTCTTTGAAGGTCATGAACTCTCAGGCAATATAGACTCATTTTCTCATCATTTCTTTCAAATGTCCCTTTTAATTTTCCCTACCACCAATTGCGAGTCGCTAAAGATCTTTATGTGCTCGAGTTTAAGATTAATGGCAAGCTCTTGCGCGATTATAACGGCCTCAAACTCAAATCGGAGTGCACATTGTATTTCTACACATCTGTTCGAGCTGATGAGTTTGACACTACACCCTAGCCTAAGGAGTTTGAGGCTCCGTCTACAAATATCTCCCACACATCCATTACATCATTGGTCGAGTAGTCTGCTGGCCCCCGAGGCCTTGGGGTAAGTTCTGCTATGAAATCGACCAAGGCATGCGCTTTTATCTACGGTTGAGGTTTGAATTCAATGTCAAATTCTCCAAGTTCAATGGCCCACTTTAATAACCTTCCAGATATGTTGGGATTCTGTAGTATGTGCTTGAGTGGCTGATTAGTGAGCACAAGAATAGGGTGAGATTGGAAATACTGTTACAACTTCTTTGTCGCTACTACCAATGCAAGAGCTAGCTGTTCGGCCAATGTATACCTGGTTTCCGCATCAAGTAATACCTTGCTGACATAGTAGATCGACCGTTGAGCTCTGTTTACCTCTTTCACCAACACCTCACTCACCGCATTCTGAGAGACTGCTAAGTATAGAAATGGAGTATCCACAAGCTCTGGCTTTATCAGAACTGGTGGGGTTACCAAAGTGTGCTTCAGTTCTTGGAACGCCTTCTCGCAATCTTCGATCCATTCAAAGTTATGACATCCTCTTAGAGCTTTGAAAAAAAGGAAAGCACCTATCCGCTACTTGGTACATGAACCTGTTCAATGCTGCAATGCAGCCTGTCAATCTTTGTAACTCTTTATTATTTCAAGGGGACTCCATGGATGTAAGCACATGTATTTTATCAGGATTAGCCTCAATCCCCATGTGTGTAATCATGAAGCTCAAAAACTTGTCCAAGGCTACCCTGAAGGCGCACTTAGCTGGATTTAACTTCATCCTATATTCCTGAAGAGTAGAGAACACCTCCTCAAGATCTTCAATATGATGCCCTGCCTGTTTGCTCTTGACCACCACATAAGCCTCAATATTCCTTCCAATCATCTTAGCAAAAAATTTGTTGATCAATCTTTGATATGTTGCTCCTGCATTCTTCAGTCCAAAGGGCATGACCCTGTAGTAATATATAGCTGAGTCAGCCATGAATGAAGTTTTCTCCTGATCCTCCTTGGCCATAAAGATTTGGTGATATCCAGAAAATGTATTAAGGAAGCTGTGCAGTTTATGACCCGATGTGATGTCCACTAGGTTATCGATCTAAGGTAGGGGATAACTGTCCTTTGGGCATGTCTTGTTAAGATCTATGAAGTCAATACATACTCTCCCACTTGTCGTTGGCCTTCTTGACGAGCACTATACTGGCGAGCTAGTCAGGATATTGAACTTTTCGAACAAATCGAGCACTGATTAGCTTATCAACTTCCTTACGTATTACCTCGCAGCGCTCTGGTGTAAACCGTCTCTTCCTTTATTTTATCAGTATGGCACCAGGATTGATATTTAGCTTGTGAACTGCAACACTTGGGTATGTCCTCTACACTCCATGCGAACACATCAATATTGAGGGATGGATAAGTCACGAGCATGGTCATGAGACTAGCGTCGAGATCTCGGCCAATAGTCACTTTTTACCGGGCTCAAGCTCGACCTCCAACAATTCTTCTACATGAGCAAGTCTTCATTTAAGGTCGGGGTTGGGTTCAAGCGATGATATCTGCATGACGTTGGAATTTATTCCTCGAAAACTGGTAATGTAGCAATGTCTAGCAGTTTTCCGATCTCCATGGACGACCCCTACCCTACAACTAGTAGGGAACTTTATAGCAAGGTGGAAAGTAGAGACAATGGCCATGATCTTGTTGAGCAGTGGCCTCCCCAGAATGTCGTTATAAGCCATTGAAATACGGACTACTTGGAATGATGTTAGTTCAGTTACCTACTTTTGACCTAATCCCAATGTAAGCGGTAGATTGACAACTCCAAATCCCTAAAGTGGGATGCGGACGAGCTTAAGCTGTTAAGCCGAAATTTCCATTTTAGAGTATGCCTCATGAGAAAGTATGTTGACTGTGCTTCCATTGTCAACCAAAATCCTCTTCACCTCAAAGTTAGCTATGATTGCTGATATGACCAATGCATCGTCATGCGGGTGTGACAGGTTTTCCAAGTCTTGTGGCCCGAACGTGATTTCCTCCATATCTCCGGTCACCGTCCTCGAGTTCGAGTGATATTGCTTACGCCTACCGTTCGAGTCTCCACCGAACACTATTCCTCCAATAATAGTGTTAATTGTTCCAGTAGTGGGCTTGTCATTCTCCCTTTCTTCTGGGCCTTTTTCCTTGTCTCGATCATTCCTCAAACGCTTAACATGACTGACTTGTGAGCTTAGGAATCCCCTTTTTACCAGAGCTTCAATCTCTCATTAGAGGGCTTTACAGTTCTCCGTTGTGTGCCCATGATCTCGATGATAATCAAAATACTTACTCCTATCTCGAGTGTTTGGAGGTGACTGCATTCTTGAAGGCTATTTAAGTTCTTTCGTATCTTTGATCTCCATCAGAATATTTGACCTTGAAGTGTTTAGACGAGTCAGTGGTGTTGATTGTGTCTCTTTCCTCTGCTTGTCCCTGCTTACCTCCGGGTAAAGATTAAAGTCGTGTTGCCTTTTATGCTTGGGTTTCTCCGAGGTCAGGTGACAATTTCTCATCGAGTTAAGTGTTTCCTCCATATTGATGTATTTTTCTGCTGGGTGAGTAGCTCGATCACGGTCTTTGGTGGGTTTTTGGATAAAGACATCTTGAAAGCCTCACACCTGATAGCATATGTAAGGGCTAAGATTGCTGCCGTTATGTGAAGGTTGGGTATCTGGAGTCTTTCCTTGTTAAACTTTGTTTTGAAATTACGCAGGGTTTCATTCAGCCCCTGTCTCAGCTGCATGAGGGACATCGCTGTCTTTCTAATACGCTTGCTACTAGCGAAAAAAGTGAAGAACTTATCGGCCTGGTCAGATAATAAAGTAATGGAGTTGAGCTCCTGGGTAGAGAACCAATCCCTGGCAGTGTTGGTCAAGGTTTGGGGAAAAGTCTTGCACATCAGGGATCTGGCGCCACTTGTAGGTTCATGACGTCCGTGTATACATTGAGGTGGTTGATATGGTCAGTTTTCCATCATATTCTTTCATGCAGGGGAGCTGAGATCTGTCTAGGAGTGGATAGGAGAGGACTTCCAGTGTGAATGGAGTGTTAAGGGGGTAAATCTTGACGTCCCCTGGGTACTCTTTTGTAATCCTGCAGTGATTCCATCTTGTATGATCTTGGCCAGTTCGCCTGAGTCCATGGTGACCAACCTCGAGGCCGAGGCAACCGGGGGACGGTCGAGGCCCCGGATCCATCATTGTCATGAACTGCGTATGTATCTCGAGCATGAGCATCATTCATGAACCCTCCTTACGGTCCTACCATCGGCACCGAAGGACGTTCCTACGCCTGATGGTCATTTCTTTTACTAAACAACTGAGTTAGTGTTACAACCTGCTGGCGAAGTTCTTTGAAGGCTTGGGCCGTAGGTATTGCAGATGATTCCTCTTGATGGGTTATGGGCTCCGAGACAAGTGGTGGATCTGGTACGGATGAGCTTGCTAGTGGAAGACCTGAACGTGTGTTCACCATGGCTTTTGGTAGCATTTCCCACAGACAGCGCCAATGATGTTACCAAAAATTGCACTTGTTGAAATCCTAGCTTGACGACTGTGTATGAGTACGAACAAGATCTTCTGGTACCTGAAACAAAGNTACGGATGAGCTTGCTGGTGGAAGACCTGAACGTGTGTTCACCATGGCTTTTGGTAGCATTTCCCACAGACAGCGCCAATGATGTTACCAAAAATTGCACTTGTTGAAATCCTAGCTTGACGACTGTGTATGAGTACGAACAAGATCTTCTGGTACCTGAAACAAAGGCGTCGAGGGGTGTCCTCGTCGCCCCTCACATGCTTAAGTTAGAGAGAGAATATGATGAGAATATATGCTGTAAATTATGTGTAAAAACGTACATTTATAATGATTGAGAATGATATAATTACAGAACTAGGTGGTGAACTCTTAGTAGGACTATAGCATCGAGATCCCTAGGAGTCCTACTGCACTTGGAAGTCGTGCGTGAGTTGGCTTGGTGCTCTCCTAATGTTTGGATGATAATAGGACTTTGGTACCATAATCTGATATGGATTAGGTAATGCACAACTGATAAGGTTCTATCATTATCGAAACTGGGCAAGACTAGACACATGGAGGGGCCCTGGGAGATGAGGAACATTGAAAGCAAAATCTACTCGGGGTAATGGGTCCCGAGCAGACAAGCACTTCAAAAACGAGGAAAGTCTCCTCGGGTTTGGAGATCGGGCATCTCCCAATTTAGGGATTATCACTATTCAATCTTTTTGGGTAAATTTTACTGGATTTCACCTAACTTTGAGCAAAGCACTCAACTTTAAAAGCCTCAATCAAGCCCCAAAACTTTAGCCCTCGTTTGGGTTCAATTAAAATGTATTTTGACAGAACATGTATTTTGGAATAGTGATTTTTTTGAAAAAAGTGTGATTAAAAAAAAGAAATCAATTTGAATTTATGTGTAATATTATTTTATTGAACAGTATGTGGATGAAAAGAGAAAGAGAAAAATGCATCAAAATTAAAATGAAGTCCAAACAAGGACTTTTTGTGTTTCAAATCTATTAACTATTATTAGATGATGTTAACGCAATTGATCACGAGATTCACTATGTATTGTCCGAGAACCCCAACCCAGCGAGTCAGTATGATGAAATCAATTTAGTAAAGACATATTCGAGAATGAGGAGGATTAGGGCTTCGAAAATCTTGCAAAGTCGGGCTGCCCATAAATGTTCCTCCAATCTTAATGTCCAATAGGTGAATCTCGTCAATTGCATTAAGCATATCAACTAACTTGAAATAAAATTAAACTTTGATGACTTGATTGATAATTTTTATAGTTGAGTGACCCGATTGAGTCTTCACTCGAAGTTGAGCAACTCCTACGTAATTTACTCATTCTTTTAAGTATCGATTATTTGGTTATGAGCTCTCTAATCAATTGTTTCCATTGATGATTATCAACGGTTTACTACAATGTCGTCAATAATCTTTACGATGCTTGATTTTTGTCGAAACAAATGCCAATAGAATTTTGGACTTTAGCGACATAATTTTTGTCCTTATTAACACGACTTCAACTATACATATATAGCAAATATAGTTCAATCCTATTCAATCATGCTATTTTGTACAACTAATTTGTTAATGTGTGAGTTGACAGGAATCCTAATCATTGATTTGAATAATTATTTTTCAAATTAATGGCTAGATTTTTACAACTCACACATTGTCAAATTAGTTGTACAAATTCATTGTATAACTAGTTTCATTGAATATAGTTTGATAGGCAGAGCAATTTGAGAGAGTAATACATGTTTTAAATAGCTTTCAACTCTTTTGTAAATATTTTTAGCTAAAATAGCAGTAGCCGTTCCTAATCTTTCACTTTTTTGCAAACTTTATCATAAGCTTCAATTTGTGCTAACAAAGATCCCAAACCTTTGAGACATTAGTAGAAGAGGTCCAAATGGATGGAAATATCGTTAGTTGACTAAGAAAATAATATTTTTACCAAATTAAAAAGGGTAAAATTGTATATTTACTTTTTTTCCCAAATATTAATCATTAAACTAAATACAAAACAAGAAATATGCCCCACCCACCTCACCTCACCAAAACCTGAAAGACCGATGATCAAACAATGGAAGCCTTTTACTTTATTCAAATTCCGATGCGATAACAGCGACAGCAAGAACCGCCACCACTTCTTCCTTCGCCACCACTTTGAAGCCGCCTTCTACAGCTAATGATATCGCCGTTGCCATTGCCACTACCACAACAAATCTCAAACAACAATTCCTATTTTCAGTAACCAACTTCTCCATAAAGACCTTGAACGAAGGTCGAGAATCAAAGATCGAAATTGAAGGAAAACAAAATGCCAACCAAGTCCTACATACAGTGATCGAAATTGAAATTGAAAATCACAAACCTTGAACGAAATTTGAAAATCTAAATTGAAAAAAAAAACACGGGATATGGTGAGAATTTTTCTTTTGTTTCTTTCCTTTCACGGGAGAGGAAATGCTATTATAATGATTAATTTGGGAATATTAAAGATTTGAAAGGTAATTTTGAAGATGGGTTGAGGGCTAAAAGTCCGGTTGAGGAGAAGATGGTTGCCGAACGTGGTGGTGTAAGTTGACCCCAAAAAATGAGCTAACAAACATCGGGCCCACTCCCGCCAAGCCAAGAAAATCTCGATTCGTTTTTATCAAAGGTACGGTAACAAAAGAGGCGGACGTAAACGCGGGAGATTCTCCACAACGGGAGACAAAAGTGTTCGAACTCTGGTAGTTGAAACAATGATGATCGCGCTAACAACAATTACCAATTGAAAACCAAAGTAACTAACTAAAAGGATAGAAGACAATAATAATAGAAATTGTAAGATTGTGTATTCATATATTTACATTCCAAAAGTATCTAATGCAATGTGAAAATGCTCCCAGAAAGTCTTTGTAGATATTTCTTTATCATATCTGAGAGTTCAAAGTATAAGTTCTCAAAATCTTTTTCTTCCAAAAATCCCCTTTTCTTAATTACAAAGAGAACCTATTTATAGTGCTTTGGCCGACGTGGGGTCCGCTATATCAGAACCACGTGACCCTATCTCCTTAGTTGAGGTTTCACATCACTGTCTATTTATACAATTTATACATTTATAAGGGGTCAGCTGCCCTATAAAATAGGCTGACACACTGATATTTTTTTATTACAAGTGTTACATCAATCACTTCTAAAAGATCTTCTAAATATGTTGCAGAATATAATGTCGGCTTTATGAGCCTCAGATGAATTGAAAGCCTCAGAGGGTCTTTGTGTTGGTCCTTTGAGTGGATAGTTTCAGTTCCTTCTTTTTTGTTTCTTTGGGCAATGTTTCAGCCCAAGTTGTAGTGCTTTGATATGAGCTTCAGTAGTTTACACAGTTTCTTTATATTTTGACCACTAGGATCTTTGTTGTCTTTTTTGTTAATTCTTTGTCCATGTGGATTGCTACGTGGCAATTTGACTTTGAGCCTCGATGGCGAAGCGTAACAATAGTCCCCCAAGTCTAGGCATGTTTATTTATATAATGCATGGACTTAAATGTAAATAAAATTTTAGTCACACCACAATATCTCCAATGTACCTGACTTGTGCAGACCTCCTAGCAGTGTTGTCTGAACTCGTATACTTTGAGGCATTTCACTTTTTAGAACAATTTGGGAAAGGATCAGCAAAGCAGGTACCTTACAAAGTTGAAGCTTTGTCTGAAATGGCTGAGGAGGGGTGGGTCTGACCATACTGGGCCTCATAATTGATAATTACGTGGAGCTCGACTTTAACATGATTGGGGAACACGAGGTGTCCTTAGTTATTAGGTCCAAATGATATGTCGTGGTACACTTTCAATAAAAGACAGTTGAAGCAGTTCAACTTCCTATACATGCAATCGTCGTCGCATTTAATGTGCAATGATGGCTGTCTCACACATGTTTCACGAACTTTAGATGCATGAGAGCGCATGGAGCAAATGCTCTGATCTGAGCTGCAAAAGACGAAGTAATAGACGTGTTAAACAACTCAAATATAATTTTCAAATGAACGGTTAGATGACCCGGATTATCATCCAACGGATAGGATTAAGAGGCTCTACCTATAAAAGGCAAACACTTATGGCGAAAAACTACTTTGCTTTTCGCGGTTTTTCAGCACTAACCTTTCTTCAAAACCTCAAGTTTTGTCTAGGTTTTTCTTCAAGAATCTTCAAGTTTTTCTCCCCTTTCTCATTGCTTTTCTACCACTTTTTGGTGTTGTCAACATCACCATATTCTATCACAAACTTGTGAGTATTTGTTATTTTAAATTTTTTTAAAGATTTTAATCAATGTCATCTTCTACTTTTGTTGGGGTAATGCGGATTTGAGTGAACTAGTTGGTGAGATTGGGGGTGCAAATCACCATCACCGCCGATCTGGTTAGAGCCATACAAGCTAGGCAGGGTGTTCTTCCACCTGGGGAAGGTAGGAGAGATGCTGGTATAGTCTGAGGAGTAGCTAAAATCCCTTCTTATGTAGATCCATCCCACTTAGTAAATCTTAGGGAAAAGTATAGGATACCCTATGATATAGATCTTATCTCCCCCATTCCTAATAAAGGAGCCTGCTATTCTAGGCCAGGGTGCGTCATCATTAGTGAGTTTCTTTTAAAGGCTGGTCTTCGCCTACCTATTCACCTTTTTAGGGATGTCTTTAGGCTTACAGATTGGCTCCCATCCAGTTCATCCGCCTGAGCCCAATTGGTGGGGACGTACTTCCTTTGGGATGAGTCCTCCCTAGGCGAAGACGTGCCCCTTCATGTCATTCAATGTCTTTTACAACATCGTGTCTTAGGTAAAGAAGATTCTAGAGGATGGTATTCCATCAAACGATGGAAGTAGACGTGATTCTAGGTCCGAAAAAAGTGATAGGAGTGCGAGGGTGATACCGTCCCCCACGTCAAAACATTAACATAATACTCCCAAGCCATTGAGTGTCATTTTTTCCTTTTATTTTCTTTGACTGACTGGATCTAGTACTTAACATTTTTTTTGTTGACTTGCAGGGTAGGTTGAGCGCTTCGACCTCACTGAAAGTGACTAGGCACTCTTACTAGCATATATCGTCGATCTTCCTCCTCACGAGATTTCGATCATTTGATAGTTTCGAGGACATTTTTTGAAGAGTTTTCTTTAATGGCCAAGAGGGGTATAACTTTTCTCCTTTATACTTAGCTTTAATTTAATTTTACTGTTTTTCATTCACTTGTGTCCGACATTACGTTTTGTCTTGTAGAAAATTTTGAAAAACGGAGGCATCCTACCCCTAATATGGCCACAATTTTCCCTACCACTTCCACCTCTGGACATAAGGACATGAAGCCCTCATCTGAGGGAGTAAAGCATGTGAGGGATAAAATAGAAGTATCAGTAAGAAGGCTGGTAGCTAGGAGGAAGGACGATCTTTCCAGGTTGATAAGGGGAAAAAGGGTTGTAGGAGGTCCCCAAGAAGAAACAGAGGTTCTCCAACACCGGGGTAGATGGTTCCAACGATATTCCTCCACCTCGCTCTAGCATCCCACATGGGAAGAAAGTATTAGCAGCATTAATAGCTGCGGCCTCTGGGGGCAGAAGAGGTCGGTTGCCGTAGAGCCTCAAAGGTAGGAATCTGCAAAGGAGGCCAAGTCTGTAGGTGACTCCACTGCTTCTAAGGCTCTTTCAAGAACAAGGCTCGCCATTAAGACTAGGGGCAAGGAGCTGGCTCTTGAAAGTCTTTCCATACTTTCTCTAGAAGTTCAGACTGCCACATCCACTTTTCACAATTACTGGACAGAGAGGTAGCAGAATTTTGTGGAGACCAACGACGTGTGGACGTATTCTCAATGATGGTGAGCTAATTCAAGAGGGCCTTTAGCATGGTCATAGAGGCTGAAGTCCTTCTTAAAAACCTTCAACAAAAAAATAGAGAGTTTGTCAATAAAATCTCTCGGGCCGAGTAAGCTACTAGCAAGGACAAAGTTGAGGTAGATGATCTGAAGAAGAAGCAGGCATATAAGTCTGTGAAGCTCGTTTATGCCCTAGTAGAAATTGAGAATTTGAAAAAGAAGGTCCACAGATCCCAAAGTGAGGTAGCCTCTTTAACAAAGCGAGTGGAGACTTTCGATACCTATCAGCGGCTGACAGTTGAAACCTTGGATAAGGCCAATAAGGAACTCATTTCTAAAGGGCCAGGTGGGATACTTGACTCTAAAGTAGCTAATTTGACTAAAGAAATGGAAACGTCAATAGGAGGCCCAGAGAAACATTTCCTAACCAACTCCCATTTGACGGAGGCTTACCAAAGTTTTGCTAAGTACTGGCGGAGGTATGTTTACACTAATATGACGGAGTGGCCGGAGGTCAACATTCAAGGCATCAACACTTTAGAGTAAAGAACATAATTTCTTGAGGAAGAGGAGCCTGAACGTAAAATCCCAACAAAGGGAAGCCGAAGAGGCAGCTGAAGGAGTGGCTTCCAATGCCATTATTCCTTTGTAGCTTCCCCTCCTCCATCCACTTAGAGAGTAGGTTTTCTTTTTTATACTTTTCTTTATGTAAATGGCTTTGGCCTACCAGATGTAAATATGATGTTTAATTAATGAAGTTCTTTTTTCAATACTTGTGTTTTCTTTTCTACATATACTATTTCTGCTTAATACATACTGACATGTTTACTAACATGATTCGAACCTCTTGTACTTCAACAATAATGTTTAAACTTAAAGTAATAAGTAACATCAGACTCATGACAACACCAAATTCATGATAACATCGAACTTATGCATATTGAACTCTAATAGTAAAATCAATCTTGCAAAATAGTCACATTGAACTCCAATGATTAAAATCAAACTTATAACTTTGCATAAGTGTTAGAAGGTCTTGTACCTTAATAAGCTTATGAACTTAAGCACATTAAACTCCAATGCACTGAGTTTCTTTAGCGCTTTAGACTTTTGTAAAAAAATTTGTTTATAATTCGCACACGTGTAGGCAGTTTGCTAGCCTTTCTTTTCCTAAGCATGGGATTAGGTGGTTCACCCATGTTGAGGATTCCTTAGCAAATTTTTGTTGTTAATGGCATCTGTCACACTTTGTGCTTGTAGACATTGTCCTCCTTGCGATCTATCTCCTCGTCGAAGTGCCCACACATCTCTTCATAGGGATAGATCATCTATGAAAATGATTCTCCTTTGAGCTTTCTCAATAGGAGGCTCTTTTTATTTTTAATGATCTTGTGCAAATTTAATTTTAGTTCTTTGTGTCTCGAACTTTGTTTCCTAAGCATGGGGTCGAGCGGTTCGTCCATGCTAAAGCTTCATTAACAACTTTTGTTGCTAAGGGCATGTGTAGCACTTTGCGAGCTGCAAATGGTCTCTTTGGGGGTTCAGCTCTTCGTCAAGGTGCTCACACTTCTCTGTATAAGAACGATTTTTTATGCAAGGGCTTCTCCTAGGGCTTTTGATTTCTGGGAGGTATTTTCACTTTACACATACTTTAATAAAAGTCAATTTTATTGAATCATGAACTGTACATACAAAATGTTTACATTGTCACTAATAATATTCGCGTAGATTTTCTACATTCCATGCATGAGAATGTGTCTTTCCATCTTTATTTTCAATTTTGAAGGTTCCTAGCCGAATCTCTTCCTTAATACGATAGGGGCCTTCCTATTTTAGGCCAAGGTTCCTTGCCCCATGCTATTTGGAGGACAAGAATACCTTTCGTAATACTAATTCATTCAGACGAAATGACTTCTTTTTCACTTTTGCATTGTAGTATCTAGTTATTTTCCCTTGATAAGTGACAAATTTTGTCTAGGAGTCATCCTTTCTTTCTTCAAGGATATCAAGCTCACATCTCCTTATCTCGTCATTAGATAGGTCAATGAAGTGAATTCAACAAGGAGATGGTAGACCTACTTCGACTGGACTCATAACCTTGGCCCCGTAGGCCATTGAGAAAATAGTCTCCCATGTAGTAGTTCTGCTTGTAGTTCTGATGGCCCCAATGACTTGAGATAACTCATCGATCGCGTCCCCTTTAGAGGTATCCAACTTCCTTTTTAATGTGTACTTGATTGTTTTATTGATGGTCTCTACCTGCCCATTTATTTGGGGATAATGTGTGGAGGAAAAGTGTTTTTTAATACCCAGTTCCTTACATAAATTCCTGACCTTCTTGTTGTCAAACTATCGACCATTGTCTAAGACAATTGAATGGGAGATTCTGAACGTACAAATGACGTTCTTCCAAATGAATTTGGAAGTGTTGGTTTTAGTGATCTTGGCAAGTGGCTCAACCTCTACCCATTTGGTAAAATAATCAATAACAACAATTACGAAGCTTAAATTTCCTCTCCCCATGGGAAGAGATCCTATAAGGTCAATTCCCCATTTAGCAAATGATCAGGGGCTAGATACAACATTTAGCTATTGAGAAGACTGTCTTTGAATAATTGTAAAGCATTGACATTTATCACATTTTTCTGATAAACTGTTGTGCTTCTTTTTTTAAGGTGGACGAATAATATCCTTGTCTAAATACTTTCCGTGCCAAGGACCATTCCTTATATGGTTCTCACATATTCCTTCATGAATTTTTTGGAGGACATAATTAGCTTGTTCTCCTCCAATACATCGGAGCAAGGATAGTGAGAACCCACGTTTGTATAGCACATTGTCCTGAAAGACGAAGTGAGATGTTCGTCTTTCGAGCTTCTAGACCTCTTTTTCAGATGGTAGTGTTTGGTCCTTAAGAAAGGATACAATTGGCTTCATCCATAAAAAGTGTCTTCGACCCACATAATCACTTTACCAGTAGTGGTGGAGGGTCTAGTAAGATGCTCTATGGGCACCATCGTGAGTAATTCAGAATCTTTACTGCTTGCTAATTTGGATAGTGTGTCGCATGAACATTATCTGTACATGGGATTTGTACCAGCTAGAATCTTTCAAAAGAGAGGATGAATTCCATAACCAATTTCAAGTACGCAGCCATGGACTTATCTCTAACTGGAAAATTGACATGGACCTGACTCGCTACTAGTTGGGAATCACTACTGATAATGAGTCTCTTTGCTTGCAATTTTTGGTAAGCCTAAGATCAACGAGGAGGGCTTCGTATTCTGCTGTATTATTGTTGGCTTTGAAATAGAATCGTATAGTAAAAGTAAGCTTATGTCCTTTCGAACTGACAAGGACGACTTCAGTTCCTAACCTAGAGTCTCCCGATGATCTATCCACGAAAAGGCTCTATGTTGGATGTTTGACAGGTTCCATCTCCTCTTCTATTTCTCGAATATGAGGGAATTTAGCCACAAAATCTGCAAGGGCCTGTCCCTTGATGGTAGCTTTTGGTTTAAACATGATATCGGATTCAATGAGTTCCACAACCCATTTTAGTAACCTCCCAAAGGCATCGGGCTTCTATAGTACTTACTTGTGAGAAAGACTTGCCAACACATAAATAGTGTGAGCCTGGAAATATGGTCTCAACTTTGGAGAGGCTATTACCAAGGAGAGGGCTAGCTTCACCATGTCTGGATAGCAAGCCTTGGCTGCCAAAAGTGTTTTGCTCTCATAGTAAACGGGCAGCTGGTGATCATTCTCATCTCTCATTAAAATCGCATTGATGGCATCAATGGTTACTGCCAAATATAACTACAGTAGCTTGTTAACCTAGGTTTGGAGATGAGGAAAGCCTTTACCAAGTGCTTCTTCAGCTCTTGGAAGGCTTACTCACATTCCTCTATCCAGTGAGTAATATTTCTACCTTTGAGAATTTTGAAGAATGGTAGGGACTTTTCTATTGACTTAAAGACGAAGAGGTTTAAGGCAACTATTTGTTCAATAAGGCTTTGCACCTCCTTCGATTCTTGAGGTGACCTCATATCAATTAAAGCTTTGAAATTTTCAAGGTTAGCTTCGATATCTCTTTGGTTGACGATGTAGCCTAAAAACTTTCCAGAAGCGACTTGTCAAGAAATGTTTCGTTAAGGTTCTTAACATGATCCCCTTTCTTTTAAGCCCTTCACCAACTTGTCGTCCAAATAGACCTCCATGGTTTTCCTAATAAGGTCGGGGAACATTTTGTTGACAAGTCTTTGGTAGGTGGCCTCAGCATTTTTTAACCTGAAAGGCATGACCTTGTAGCAATGAGACCTTTGTCTTTGATGAATGAAGTATGTTCTTCATCTACTGAGAGCATGGGATCCGGTTGCAACCGAAATATGTGTCCATGAAGCTAAGAAGTTTGTGTCCTGTAGTCAAATCCACAAGTTGGTCGATTCTGGGAAGTGGGAAGCTGTCCTTAAGACAGGCTTGGTTCAAGTTTGAAAAATCTACACAAACCTTCCACTTTTCGTTGTTCTTTTTTACCAATACTGGGTTGGAGACCCATTTAGATACACTGACTCCCAGACGAATCCATTGTCGATTAGCTTCTGAACTTCATATTTGAGAGCTTTATATCTCTCCAGATTGAGAGCTCTTCTTTTTTGCCTGTGTGCGATGGCATTTAGGTAATTATTTAATTGATGGCAACTGACCTTCGGGTTAATACCCACCATGTCTCTATGCTTCCAAGTAAAGACATCAAGATTTTTCAATAAGAAGCTTTTCAACTCCTTCTTAGCTTCTATGGACAGATTTTTTCCAATTTACAGATGTTTGGAAGGGTCTGTAAGTCTACCAGGAAATTCTCTAGTTCTTTCATAGGTGGTGTTTGAGGCTCGCAATCAATGATGTGAGTGTCCAGCTCTTCCAAACTAACCGCTTCTTCAGTAGCACTCTCTTCTTTAGTGCTGATCTGTTCATCACAGACAGCCTCTTCTTTAGAGTTAAGTATGACTCTAAAGATGGCCACTTCTTCAAGGACATCCTTCATTTTGATATCTTCCTCTGTTTAGGGTTTCTCCCTTGTTCAGGGACATCATCCATATCAATATCTGTGACGATCACATTGATGCTTCGTGGTTCGGCTTTCCTTAGGGAGTTCGAGTTACATTCCCTTGCGCTTCTTTGATTGCCTTGAATCGTTGCAATTCCACTCTCGATTGGGAATTTCATTCATAAATGATGAATAGAAGTGTCAACCCAGATTTCCTTCAAGGCTGGCCTCCCCAGTACTCAGTGATAAGCGAAGCGATTATCTACTACCAAAAATGTCATAAAGTGGCGAGCAGCCAATGGTGTAATTCCTATCTCTATTGCTATAGTGATCTTACCCCTTGGGATGATGTGATCTCTTGTGAAATCGTACAGGGGAGAACTCATTATGGTCATCTCATGGTCAACTTTCATCTAGTCCAAAGTGGCTCCAAAGATGATGTTGACAGAGCTTCCATTACCCACTAACATTTGTTTCAGGCCATTGCGTGCCACGACGGCCCTCACCACTAGGGCTTTGTAGTGTAGATAATGTACACCTGCTATAACTCTTGAGTATAGGTGATTGGTAGAATTACTCTTTCAGTGAAGGCTCAGTTAACTATGAAGTTCGTCATAGGAAGGTCGTTTGCTTCCCTGGTATAGTTCATTCCTGAGTTCCTAGACTCTCCCCTAACATACAGGCCTCCAAAGATCATATCAATTTCTCTGATGGGCTCCTGGACATCATTTGATAGGGACTTCGCATTTGTCTATGACCGTCTCTGGGTCTCTTAGCATCATTTTTCCTCCTCCTTAGGGCTTCATTTCTGTTTGGACGCTTCGGCTCAACGTTCCCTGGGTGTTGAGTTTGCTTTGGAGGATATTCTATTCGGGGGCGCCTACCTCTTCCCTAATTGGTACTCTGGGGGTGTCTCACAATGTCCCAACAATCTTCCATGCGGTGGTTATAGGAGTGATGATAAGTACATAAATAGATGTTCCATCCCTATTTCTAGGTTCAGCGTCTCGTCCTCTACCATTCCCTCTTTGAGGGTACCTCTGATATGGTTGGCTCTGGTGTATTTCAACACCCGAGTATACTTCTTCACAACCCAAAGTGGGTACTACATTGAGCGTTGCTGTGGCCAGTACTTACCCATGATTGAAAGGGGTCGGGTGATCATCAAATGGGAGGTATGACCTTTTCTCCATTGCATTTTAGGAGGAGAGAGTCCTTGACTGGCCTTGTTCCTATGATCTCTGAATTCTTCATTGAGGATTTCGCGCCTTATCATTTCCAATAGGGCATCATAGGTGGTGGAATCCTTGTTTTGCACATACCTCCAAAAGAGAAAGTTCATAAGCAAACCTCCCTTTAGGGCAGTTAGAGCTTCCCTATCTATTACTTGTACATAGTAGGTCATCTCATCAGTGAAGTGGGACAAGAAACTTTTGAGAGACTCGTCATGCCTTGCAAGTATTGAATTGGTCTTTCACCTTTTTTATTGGTAGCGAAGCATTTTAGAAATGTCCCTTTGAGGTGCTTCGCTAGGTCGCCTCTCCCATCATATTTAGGGATTTTTGGGAGTGTTAAGTAGTTCAGCATAGGGGCGTTCCTAATGGCTTGCGAAATTGTGAATGATAGTCGTCATCATCAAGGTTGCATGACCTTTGTGGTTCGCCAGAATCCTTATATTTCTTATATTGGGTTTGTTGATGTGGATGTAAAGGTCCTGCTTTGCTTCTAACCAGGTCTCTTCTCTCACCCCTATTTCTAGGGGGAGGAATATGAGGCTCTTTATGTTAAACTAGTTCTTCTTGTCTTTCAAATTGAAGAGGCTCATGTTGTCTATTTCTAGGTACAGGAGGTGGTTGAGCCTGTCCATTTCTAGTCAACCCGGGGCTCAGCCTGACGAAGACACTTACTGACCTTTAAGGTAGGTCTTCTAGCTCATAGTTTAGAGGAAAATTAAATGGAGCCTCGCGGGGTCGTTCTGAGGCATAATTAGGGAGAGATTGACCTCAACTTCCCTTTCCTGGAAACTTCCATACTAGTGTGGTAATATCTAGCCATTTAGCTTTGGACTTTTTTCTCGTAGAATTACCTTTGGGGTGTTGGAAATCATTTCCTAGGGCTGCGTTTGGAGGAATCGGGTATCCTCATCGGCCTTGCATGCTCATCAATAGCTTATACATAGCCATGTTCTACTGAGTTATGTTTCTCATATTGGTAGCCATTATGGCCACCTCTCTAGTGAGTCTAGCTGCAATCCTGCCTCCACCTCTTGAACCACCTCTTCTATATTGTTGGTTTGGTCTTTAGCGAGTAGCTGGAACGGCACGTGAGGGCTCCCCTTCTTCAGAGTTTTCTCTCATCCTACAGGGTATATTTCCTTCATTGCTTGAACTCATATTAACAAACATTGTTCTGACCAAATGCTCTTTTCTTAAAGGATCAAACGAATATAAAATTCACATGATTTTTCGTTGGACTTTCCAACAGTTCTTTCTTCAAGAACACTCTTTTTTCAATGGTTAAAAAATTCCCTACATGAATTTCCTGGTTAGATGTATGGATTCTCACGGACGGCGCCAATCTGTTGACCCCAAAAAATGAGCCAACAAATGCCCAGCCCGCTCCTGCCAAGCCCACTCCTCCAAGCCAAGAAAGTTTCGGCGCATTTTTACCGGAGGAGTTGTAAGAAAAGAAGCAGACGTGAACGTATGAGATGCTCCACGGAGGGAGACAAAGTGTTCTAACTCCGGCAGTTGAAACAATGATGGTCACGCTAACAACAATCACCCATTAAGAACCAAAATAACTAACTAAAGATTTCATGGGAACATGTGAAAGGATAGAAGATAATAATAATAGAAATTGTAATATTGTGTATTCAGATATTTACATTCCAAGAGTATGTAATGTAAGGTGAAAGTGCTCACAAAAAGTCTTTGTAGATATTTCTTTATCATATCTAAGATTTAAAAGTACAAGTTCTCATAATATTTTGTTCCAAAAATCCCATTTTCTTAGTTACAAAGAGAGCCTATTTATAGTGTTTTGTCCGTTAGATCAGAACCACTTGGCCTCATCTCTTTAGTTAAGGCTTCATATTACTATATATTCATATAATTTATATATTGATAAGGGGTCAGTAGCCCTATACAATAGGCTGACACACTGATATTCTTTATTACAATTATTATATCAATCACTTCTAAAAGATTTTCAAAATATGTTGCAAAATACGTCAGCTTCATGAGCCTCAGAGGTTCATTACATTGGTCATCTGAGTGGAGAGCTTTAGTTCCTTTTTTGTTCCTTTAGGCAATGTTTCAGCCCAATTTGTCGTGTTTCGGTATGAGTTTCGATAGTTTACATAGTTTCTTTATTTTTTTACTACTAGGGTATTTGTTGACTTTTCTGTTGATTCTCTGCCCACGTGGATTGCTATGTGGCACAATGACTTTGAGCTTCAGTGACAAGGCGTAACCGTGTAAAAATGGAGAAGATAAAGATGTGGAATAGTAGGGTGGGTGTGGGTGTGGGTGTGGGGCGAATTTATTTATTTATTTATTTGGTTTAATGTTTAATATGGAAAAATGTAAATATACAATTTTACCATTTTTAATTTGGTCAAAATTTTATCTTCTTGGTCAACAAACTATCACTTCCATTCATTTGGACCCATGTTGCTAATTTATCAAAGATTTGAGACCTTCATTGACACAAATTGAAGGTTAGGGTGAAGTCTGTAAAAATTGAAAGGTTAGGGACTGTTACTGCAATTTTTCCATATTTTTATAGCTAGTTTAAGAATTCAATTAAGTGCCTTCGTTTTCATAAAAAGTGAATCGTCACTTCAAAATTTATCAGACAAATCATAGCACTTTCGAAAGATACATAGAAATTCAAAATGATAAATTACGAACTAAGTTTTTTACCGATGATTGACCGACAACAACTATCTCTCTATTCGAACTTGCAACATGTAATATAGAAAAATAAAAAAATAAAAAATAAAAATTATCCTTGTATTTTAATATCAATCGATATTTCTATTCGATTTTGGTATCTTACGTCAAATTAATTAAACCAAATAAAGTCAGTGGTTAAAGAGAATTTTGTATATGCTTACTTTTCCCATTGATTTTCTAAAGGCATGTTTCATCAACTACAACTGTAATCTGAAACCTTCAACACGCGTTTGGGAAAGTAGAAGAAAAAATACTATTTCAATTGTTAGAATAAGAACAAAGCTGATATTTGACAAAAATGAAAATTTAAATCAACATCATTTCTAACATTTTTTTTTTTTTGGGTACCCAGATATCTCTGCTTAGCCAGACTAATTTCCTGGACTACCAGCCACCGGCCCCTCAGTAACTGGCAAAGGTAAACTGCGGTTTATGCCCAAATTGATCAGGGTTCGAGCACCCTTTATACTCCGACCCCAAGGAAGCCTTCTTCCATGGTTATTACATCACCAAATTGTTCCAACCAATATTGATTATTACATCACTCAATTGCTCCAACCAGGAATCGAACTCTCCACGCTGAGGTTGCNGGGTTATGCCCAAGTTGACCAGGGTTCGAGCATCCCTTATACTCCTGGCCTCAAGGGAGCCTTCCTCCATGGTTATTACATCACCAAGCTGCTCCAACCAATATTGATTATTACATCACTCAGCTGCTCCAACCAGGAATCGAACTCTCCACGCTGAGGTTGCAAGTCCAGCAATGCTCTTCCTTTGCCAACTTGGATGTGCCCGGAGGGCTTAACATCATTTCTAACTTGACCTTATAAAAGGTGGTCCTTTTGAACTCTTCCATTTCCAAGATTTTATAATTGGATTAGAGAAATAATATCCATATCATCTCTTTGTTAAATGTGTTCTCATTTTAAAGTTTTTATTGCAATTATTACTTGGGAGTTTGGAGAATGTTCAAGATCTAATGACTTTTGCAGGATGAGAATGTTAAATGATTGAGGGAAAAGCAAATTTGTACGAGGGTTTTTTGCCACGGTTTGGTGTCAGGTGTAAAAATTGTATTAGGTGTTGGAAAAAAAATAGATAAACACAAAGCGATGGCAAAAAAATAAAATTGTACAGGGGCATTAAGCAAGAGGCAATGACTAATTACTTTTTCACAGGCCTCGGCCCCCACAAAGGGGGACCCACATGTATTTAAAAAAAAAATAGTGTGGGCCCCCTCCCCCCCCCTCCCCCTCCTTTGTGATGAGCCTGTAGAAGGCCTGTGAAAAGGGCAATGCTTGAAGTACATAACCATGTACCCGGCACCCCTCCAATAGGGGCCATACATGTGTCAATTATGTGAACAATTATGTACATGATTATGTACACATAGAATTATTCCTGTGAAAATGCTAATGGTCCAATTACTTTACCGCACTAATCATGCTTCATGTAATCGACAACTCACACATAAGGGGGTGAGAATTTTATTTTATTTTTTTCTTTCTTATTGAGGTTAATAATGCTATGTAACTCTACTGAGATTACAATCTCAATTTAGGTGATTCTAAATGATAGGTTAAATGAAATGTAAAATTAAATAGTCTAAAAACAAAGCAATGACAAAAAAAATTGTACAGGAGCATGAAGCAAGAGGCAATGATTAATTACTTTACCACACCAATCATGCTTCAGATAATTGACAACTCACACATAAGGGGGTGAGAATTTTTTTTTTTTATTTTTTTTATTGAGGTGAATAATGTTATGTAACTCCATTGGAGTTGTAACCCCAAGTTAGATGACTATAAATGATAGGTTAAATGAAATGTTTTGAAATTGTAATCCGAATAAGATTAAATAACATTACTCTATTGAGGTGGGTCTAATTACTTTACCACACCAATCATTATTTTATATAACCGACAACTCACTCATAAGGGGGTGGGTAATTTTTATTTTTTTATTTTTTACTTTCTTATTGAGATGGATTCCGCGTGAGACCGACTTCATGTGAGAGGGTACAGGGCAGGACCCACCACATTTTAATAGTGTTGGGGTTCCATGTTCAAATGGCTTAATTCTAATTACATATGCTTGTATCTTTCTTTCTCCCTTGACCATGACTTTACTATAAAAGTGGTTAGGTTATTTTTCCATTCCTATTACGAGATGGTCGGCAAAGGAGAAGAACAATTTGAATAAAAGGGTAAATTTTAAAAATTTCCTCGGGATTTATGATAATTTCAAGAACACTCTTAATTTGAAAATTTTCAGAAATCTTCCTTAAGTTTATTTTTAATTTCTATTTCACCTTATGTGTCGATAATATAACTTAAACTACTTTTGAATAATATTTTACTATCCCTTTTTTCCCTTCTTTTTCCTCATTTCTTAAGATTTTCAGTTTAGAAGCCAACCTTCACTTTAGCTAAAATAAATTAATTACGTAATGTTTGAATAAAATTTTATATTTAGCTTTTGTACTTGTAAATAATTATAGAGTTGACAATGAGGTGGAGCGGATAATGTCGACCTTCCATGTTCGCTGCCTTGTCGAGGATTTTTGGATGGTGTGGTGTGGCAAGACGAGGGTAGGATGCGAATTAAAATATTTCCTCATGTGAATCTTTCTATTTCTATTTTTTATGTTATTCAAAAAAAAAAAAAAA
>CAIGRS010209912.1:0-15730 GCA_903798395.1 Fraxinus floribunda | reverse complement strand
CTGGCTAAGCTTGAAAAGTTTGCTTATAAGTAAATAAGTCAAACTTGAAAATAAGTACGTTAGAGTAAAGATATGCTTTCAGATAATCAACTTTTAACAAGAAGAAGTAAATTATCTGAACATGTTTATCCGGTTTCTCATCGGTCACAGAAACTCAGGCTTCCCTAAATTTTCGTGACATGCGGAAAAAAAAAAAAAAAAAAATTNGCACCTGTTTTTAAGAGTGCATCTGGCTAAGCTTGAAAAGTTTGCTTATAAGTAAATAAGTCAAACTTGAAAATAAGTACGTTAGAGTAAAGATATGCTTTCAGATAATCAACTTTTAACAAGAAGAAGTAAATTATCTGAACATGTTTATCCGGTTTCTCATCGGTCACAGAAACTCAGGCTTCCCTAAATTTTCGTGACATGCGGAAAAAAAAAAAAAAAAAAATTAGTTTGGCACCAACATTACTTGATTCTAATGTTATTTTCTGATGTGCAGAAATTGAATCGACTCAAATATCTGATGTACCACTTCTTTCAAGCTTAGAGGTTTCTTCTCTCAACTCTTATTTGTTGTAGCATGAGACTGTTAGAGAACAGACTAATGGAAGATTATGCCTGAGAAAAGCATTTCTAGATTTCCTTATTGATTATGACCCTACTAATATGAAAAATTGATCATACATTATTATAAAAATAGTTGATTATTAATGGTTAATCTGCAAATATGAGGTTATTGACATGCTCAACATAGTTTATTTATATACATGTGTGTGCTGACAGAAAGCTAACATGTTGGTTTCTTAATTCACCAAAGCTGTAAAACATGGAAGAAGAAAAGTTAAGATGATAAAACATGACAAAGTATCGGCTACTTCCATGCTTCCGAGAAGGAATTTGACGATTTAACTGTGTTTGGATAATTGTTAATTTAGTACTTTCTACAAATTAAATTTAATATCCAATTTTTCAAGTGGTGTAATGTGTCAAATGACAAAAACGTAAAACTCTAAAAGACACTTATTTTCAACCAACATAAAGAACTGTGTTAAGTCGAATTGACGTTGAATTTAGGTTAAGAGTATTATAAGAAACTGGTTGGTTGATGATAATAATGAATTGTTTGCATAAATTTTAAGGTGATCGAAAGGTTAAGAACAAGTCGGGAAACTTACAAAAGCAAGCAGCAGTATTTGGCAATGTTCTCTAGCGTTTTTGGTGGAATAACAACTGATCCAGCAGTCATGGTGATCCCCTTGGATGATCACATGGTCCACAGAGGACATGGAGTTTTTGACACTGCTGCTATTATGGATGGGTCAGTAATTTCATTCACTTGAATTTATAGATGTGGTACAAGATATTGTGCTTTTGGAGCTTTCTCTGTCTGTATTTATGGGTGATAAGTTAAATCTTAACACCAGTTCCGCAAGCTACAATAAGCAACCAAAAATCTTTAAAATGCAAAGGAACACACAGATATAATGGTTCACCCTCAATATGAGAGCTAACGTCCACTCACCTTTGTAAGTTTTTGCTAAAAAATATGAGAAGTTAACAATGGAGATATCATACCTCTCTTAGTCTCCATCTCTCTCTATAGTAGTAGACATTTTTGGGGTAGCCTACTACAAAATATGAATATCCAATATTAGGTCGATCTACAGCCAAGGGATAAATGAACAGTATGTTAGGCTCCACACAATCTAATATTATCTCCACAAAATAGAATTGTATCTGTAATCACGACCATTTTGAGCACCCATATATTCTTCTAAATTTTATATTTTTTTTTTCAGCTTGTTGTTTCCCATAAAAATTTTACATTGACTATGTTTTTTCTCAAGTTCTGATGTTTAAAGCATATACGAAGTAGCGAGAATTCTTACGCATATAGCTCACGAACTTTACATTGATTGCTTGACTTTAATTTGTTTGACAGGGTATTCTTAGATTCTTCTCTTATAATTCCATATGAGTAAATTTACTAGAGGATTATTAAATATTTCGTGACTTTTTTCTCCCAGATATCTATACGAGTTGGACCAACACCTTGACCGTTTTCTAAGGTCAGCAACCATGGCCAAGATAAAGCTTCCTTTCGATAGGGAAAGCACTAGGAGAATACTCATACAAACTGTGAGTGCTTCAAAGTGCAATAAAGGATCCCTAAGATATTGGCTTTCAGCTGGACCCGGTGATTTCCAGCTATCTCCGTCCGGGTGCCACCAATCAGCCCTTTATGCCATAGTAATTCAAGATCAATCATCATCCGATCACACGGGTATCAAAGTAGTAACTTCATCTGTGCCTATGAAACCCCCCCAATTTGCTGTCATGAAGAGTGTGAATTATCTTCCGAATGCGCTTTCAAAGATGGAAGCCGAAGAAAATGATGCTTATGCAGCAATTTGGTTGGATGATGATGGGTTTATTGCTGAAGGGCCTAATATGAACGTGGCTTTTGTCACAAAGGAAAAGGAACTTGTAATGCCTAGTTTTGACAAAATTCTTAGCGGTTGCACAGCTAAGAGAGTATTGGTGCTTGCAGAAGGTTTGGTGAGGGACGGAAAACTTCAAGGAATAAAAGTCAGAGATGTAACTGTGGAGGACGGAAAACAAGCAGACGAGATGATGCTAATTGGCAGTGGAGTTCTTGTCCGCCCGGTAGTGCAATGGGACGACAAGGTCATTGGCAGCGGTAAGATTATTTTTTTCTTTTCTTTTCATTTTCTTTGCAATAGCTTATGCATAAAACATTGGCTTCATAACATATGCTAATGAAAATTGGTCGACATTATTCCAGAACTGGAAGTTATGAAGCTTCCAGATTCATTTTGGTGAAAAATATTATGGTGTATTTATTGCATTGGTAAAATTCAGGGGGTTTCATCTGAGGACATGACAACAATTTTAGATAAATGCAAGATGCATGTTCCTTTTGAAGATAATTATAAGATAATTGAGTGAAATCGAATATATTTGTTTCGGCATAACATTTTTCCCCAAACGTTGTTCATAAACAGTCTCGTATAAAATCTTTTCTTAAATCTTATTTAACTCTTGTACACAATGATTTGACAAATGTATGTTTGGACTCCCAATTAATTCAGCCTTCTGGATTGCTTTTCATTGTTCGTCTTCGTTCGTTGCAGGCAAAGGAGGTCCGGTGACTCGGGACCTCCTAAATCTCATTTTGGAGGACATGAAATCGGGTCCAACCACGGTTAGAGTTCCCGTTCATTATTAACCTGATTACACTTCTTTCTTCAGCTCAACGATAAAGTTTAAAGATGGTGGGATGGATGACCACCAGTACAACCTTGTTTAGGAATAAGCCACTTTGCTAGATGTTTTTGTCCACCTACTTGACAGATACAGTGGTGACAGCAGATGATTGAATAGAAAAACTGACTATCTTTTTAAATAGTCCAATGATAAAATGTCGTGTGGCATTCTGTCAAAGAAGATGGCAAAATATTCTGGCAATATAGCATGGTTTCCTTGTTTAATATCTGCACATCATAGAGCATGGACAGGTTTCTCTGACAAAACTTTGATTCAGTCAAGGTGGTTGTCTCGTGAATTCTGTGTAATAAACACAATCGCGAAGAACTATATTTGCATTATGGAATACAAAAAACTCAGCATTTAATGCTTCTTGTTGTCTCGGCATGACAGATTGTATATTTTGTAAGCATTAGATCTCACATAAAGTTTGGTATATACTATATAGTACACGATTAGAAATTGTTACATAAGAAAAAAAAGAAGTCAAAATTTAGTTCACAGTCCATGCCTGTCCAGCTTCTGGGTCAGGCTATGTGCCTTCAAAATTTTACCTGTCCTGCACTTTTTGCCCTATTGTTTCATTTCTTGCACATCGGTCTTTTGTTTTGGTTAAGATGTCCGTTGACAGTTGACACGGACAGTAAACCTCTTGTTAATCCTTAGAACCCAACCAAAGGGACTGAACGGATAAGATGTCAATCCTCGACTAATATTTTGTTGGATCTTTTAGTAGATAGATTTAGCCCCTCTTTGATTTGAATAAAAATTATATTTTAATATATTTTAATAAAAGTTAATAAAGTTTACGATTAAGCCCCCGTTTGGTGCACATTATTTCTAAAAGAATGTATTTTTTGGTTGATGTGATGTGGAATATGTGGTTGAAAAAGAAGGAAAAATTATTGATGTGACGTAAAATATTATTTTATTGAAGATTGTGTGGTTGAAAATGAGTAGAAGAATGTCGATTTGGTGGAAAAATATTTTCCACAATTTGTGCATCAAAGGATTGTACCTAGAAAAGGGAGGAAAACATTTTCCGTGGAAAACTTTTACAATCAAACAACCTAAAACCGGGAAGATGGAAAATGAATTCTTACTTCCATGGAAAATTTCTTCAATCAAACAGGCCTTTATGTTCTTTTTTTATTATTTATTTATTTTTTTTCTTACGGGGGATTTGTTATGTGTATATAACAAGGTACATAAAGGTGTCCATCATAAACAATCTATTTATATCTAATACATAAATGTTATTACCTACATCTTTAATTATTTTGAATTAAAATATGATTTTAATCTAAATTAAAATCAAATAATTAATATTAATCACATTTTTTATGGATTCCACAACTTTTCATCCACGCATTTTTAAAACATCTATCATAATCTATTAAAATCTAATTTAAATCTCCATCAAACACCCATAACCTGGTTTGAATTAAAATTCAATTAAAATTTTAAATTAAGTAAATAATTAATTATAATCATATATTTTATGGAATCCATAACTTTTCAAGCACAAATTTCATCAACTTTATCAAAATATTATTCTTCTTTGACCTCATTAATTCCAAAATATATTTTTCCTCTTTTTTTTTTCAATTACACATTTTTCAATAAAATAATATTACAAACAAACTCAAAACTTTTTCTTATTTTTTAATCATCCGTTCTCCATTAATTTACTATTCCAAAATGATGTGGTTCAAACACACCCTAAAAGATTGATAAAAATTGTGGATATCACGAAATATGTTAAAAACACTGTGGATAACCTGTTGCGAGAACCAGTGCGATCTATCAAACAAGCGCGCTGTCCATATAGTCGGTCATCGACCTCCACATGTCCACAACCTATTGGTTTATTTACCTCGAAATCTAAGGCCGCCAAAAATTAATATATCCATTATTTGATGGAAATTAAAATTAGATTTTTAGTAGATTTTGATAAAAATTGATGAAATTTATAATTGAAAAGTTGTGAAGTGTGAAAATTAATTACTTTGATTACACTAGTTACATTTAAAATTTCAGCTATAACAATATTAGCCAAACCTGTAAAACAATTTCCCCTGTTTGACTAACATTATTTTTTTCATTCTCATTCTTCTACTCATTTTCAACCACACGTTCTTCAATAAAACAATATTTTTCATCACATCAATAACTTTTCAATCTTTTCAATGACACATTCTCCATCAATTTACTATTCCAAAATGATGTAGCTCAAATACACCCCAAAAGATTGATAAAAATGGTCACGAAATATGTTAAAAACACTGTGGATAACCTGTTGCGAGAACCAGTGCGATCTATCAAACAAGTGCGCTGTCCATATAGTCGGTCATCGACCTCCACATGTCCACAACCTATTGGTTTATTTACCTCGAAATCTAAGGCCGCCAAAAATTAATATATCCATTATTTGATGGGAATTAAAATTAGATTTTTAGTAGATTTTGATAAAAATTGATGAAATTTATAATTGAAAAGTTGTTAAGTGTGAAAATTAATTACTTTGATTTGAATTAAAAATTGGATTTTAATCTGTATGGGGCATAATTCCCATTTTCTCAAACGAGTAACTATAAATACACTCGTATAAATACAGAAAAGTTGTTGCATTCCCCACCCTTTTTTTTTGTGTGTGTGTATATATATATATTTGACTTTTATTATTACTTTGTGGACTTCTGTGAATTTTGCCGGAGGTGAGATTACGAATCAGATTCCGATTGGTTCCGACGGGCGAGGTTTTGAGAAGAAAGGTGAACTAGAAAGATGGTGAATTCGATGGTGGACAGAGCAACAAGCAACATGCTGATCGGTCCTGATTGGGCTATGAATATTGAGATTTGTGATATTTGCAATCGCGATCCGGTGTAATTTTGTCAACTTCTCTTTTTCTTACACTTGATTTATTTACCCGAAATAAAAATAGAAATATTGAGTACCGAGTTTATAATCTTAATCGAAATTCATTCATTGATTTGTTCTGGAATTTTTCGGGTGTGCGAATTTTCTTCAGTTGATCATGGCTTTCTCTTATTATCTTCATGAAATAGCACAGAAAAATAATTTGGTTGAATATTAGGAATTTCGAAAGTCTTGTTAGAGAGTGGATTTATGGTTTTAACAGCTTTCTTGCTTATGAGTATGATTTGTGAGCAGCATTAGATGACTGTTTTTAGGTTAAAGTCACTCGATATAAGCTTTAAAAAATAGTAAAGTTACTAATGGTTTTTTTTTTTTTTTGGTAAAATAGTTTACCTTATTTTCAAATTAAATAACTTAAATTATTATCTTTGACCAATAAAAATATTTTTTGTTAAAACTTATTTACTTAGAAGTAAACCAATAAGCTTAGCCAAACATCCAAATTAAATACTGTAAATTAGTAATGCTGATATTCTTGATCTTCTGCTTCTGTTTTGTTTCTTGTAAATTTGATTTAATCACGTGTTTTCTTATTCTTGTTGATTTACTGCCTACACAGTTTTCACGCCTATGTTCACATGATACGTAGCTGTAGGTGACCATTCTTGATGATAAGTTAGTGGACTAGTAATAGAAAGTAGAACTCAGAGATGTAAATCCACTCCTAAATTTCAAAATTTTCACCTGCAAAGTCCAAAATCAATGATAAAAACAGTATTAATTATATTGAAAAGTTAAAAGTATTAACATAAACACACGATGTATTAACATATGATTTTGAAGGATTACTGGTCATGTTCCCCAAGTGTTTCTGTCCTACTTTTTTGAAAGCATACGTGTTGGTGTGTTCCATGTCCTGTGTTCTTATCCGTACTTCATAGTTTATGAGTATAAAAAATATAATAATAGAAAAGAAAATGAGATGAAGGAAATAGAAATACTATTTTCTTGGAATCCTGATTTGTGGTGTTGCTTTTTTGTATGTAAATGTGATTTCACTACAGGGCTGCTATAGTTTATGTTCATTTGGATGTATCAATTTCGATAATTTTAAAAAAGATGAAGAGTACAGCTTTGATATTTGCTTAAGCAGTGCTCTGAATATGACCTAATTGAGTTGTTAGATTTGAATTCCTTTATTTCCAGCCCATTTATTCAAGAATTCTGTGTTTCTTCATGTTAATGTTGGTATTTGGATTCGCTTCGCTAGTCTATAATTGCTGAAATTTATCTTTTGAATTTTTGGTTATTGTTATCAGTCAAGCAAAAGATGCTGTAAAACGTATAAAGAAGCGTTTAGGCAGCAAAAATCCAAAAACCCAGCTTCTTGCCCTGACAGTAAGTTGAATTATGTTCTGAGTTTTTACGTACTTCCATAAATAAAAAAAAGGTTAATATCTTCTTATCAAAAAATAGTAAATATTTCTTTGATGGAAAGACAAAAATGGCAAGTAGGTGCTTAACGAAAGCTGGAAAATAAATTAGAAAAGCTAATATCTTTTATCATATTACTTTGATGGAAAGACAGAATTGGCATAATGGTGCTTAACAAAAACTGGAATAATTGAATTAGGTTCCTGGGTTTTGCTTGAATTAGAATTCTTCAAAATATTTCCACCGTTGCCTCTACAACTACTGTTGTCTCAAGTTGTAATGTATATCGTGCTTTTTTCTAGCTTTTGGAGACAATTGTAAAGAACTGTATGGATATTGTCCATATGCTTGTTGCTGAGAAAGGTGTGCTTCCTGCAATGGTGAAAATTGTCAAAAAGAAGGTAATTGGTTGCACATAATGCTGCATGCTTTTGTTTTCATTTTTGTTTTGGGTATAGATAGTCAGAGACGCCACCTTTTCTTATTGCAGCCTGATTTTCATGTTAAAGAGAAGATACTAACTCTGATAGATACTTGGCAAGAAGCTTTTGGAGGAGTGGGGGCCAGATATCCTCAATACTTCTCAGCATATCATGATTTATTGGTATTTTTTTAAGGATGTTTCAGTCCTAAATATTCTTCCCCCTGGACAATGTGGATATTGTTGCTTCCATTCTCATGCTGTAAAATTATGCTTTCTTGCTACTCATTTTTAATATTAAAATATCTGTATTTTATTGCATAATATATCAGCGTATTGGAGCAGTATTCCCTCAGAGAACTGATAGGTCAGCACCTGTAATCACGCCCCCGCAAACACATCCTCTAACATCTTATCCGCAAAATCTTCAAAGTCCAGAATCTAGACTTGACGAAGCCGAGTCTACTGCTCAAGCTGAATTTCCAACATTGAGGTACGTTATCTTGACCATCGGTGTTGTCAAAGGAAGACAAGTCCGAGAGTTTGTCCATTTTAGCAGATTCTGTGCCTCCCTCTCTCTCTCTCTCTCTCTCTAGCCTGAATTATTCGATACGTGTCATTTTACTGGACACCGTGACTTTAAAATTCAGTCCCTAAGAATAATGGCTTCCATTTCAATTATGCCTTTTTTTTTTAGACTTCACATAGTGGAAAAGCATGCAAAACATATGGATAACAGATCAATTGATTGATTAATTCTGCGGTACTTTAATAGCTGTTCATGTATCAATTTTGATTAGCTAGTTTTTATTACTAGGCTATTGTTTTTTGGAGAGCTGTGCAATGTGAAGAAAACTCTGTTCAAAATTATTTAGTTAATTTGGATAATGGGTGCTGGAGTGGTTTGTCCTTTACCGAGATATCTTAATAGGACATAAAGTCAAGACATTTTTTTGCATAAAACTTTCTTGAAATAAATGCTTACAAATTACCTCATAGGACGACGAACATATGTTGATTTCTAAAGGTTACACTGGCATTTACTTCTTGATTTTACTGTCTTTATTTCCTTTAGAAGTTTTTTAAGAGGAAAAATATTTATCTAAAGAAAGGTACACAAAATGAGGGATAGTCTAGATGAGAAATGAAAAACCAAAAAAGAATCACTTCTCAGTCCTTCACGGTGAGTGATATATTCTTAAGCTGTGTTTCAAGACTTGTTAGTTTGAACTTTGTGTCCCTCTGGGTATCAGTATCTGCAATGAATTCTAGGAGGAGGCATGTATTCATATTACTGTCCACGATGCTCAGTTTGATATTCTATTATATCATTCTCATGTCATTTTTGTCGTTTTGGAGAATAAGTGGCTATCTTTCCAAGTTATTGGTGTTTGGACCTTTTTAAGCTATTACCTTGATAGAAGATACTTGTTTTACCTCTACCAAGAGAATCTATATTGTTGATTGCCATTATTATGATCACAAAATTTTAGTGAGTTTGACAAGAATATGTAATGCGTGTGGATTATGCTGTTGATTGCAAGTGCGTGCTTTTTCTTTATGATGAATAAATCTTTTTCATGGACTTGACGGAAATTTGAAGTAGACAAGGATTTTAGATTTATATGGTTGATTTCCATTACGAACTATGATTTAATTGACCATATCTTTTTATGTTAGCTTGAAAGAAATTCAGTTTGCTCGTGGTGTCATGAATGTCCTTGCAGAAATGCTGAATGCAGTAGATCCGGGGAACAAAGAGGTATACCGAAATCTGTTGGTTGTTAACCATTTACTTGTACATCACAATAGTTGAAATGGAGTCCGTTTTAATTATGATATGAACTGGACGTGGAATAATTATGGGATGAGGGATGTACTTTCTACAAGATTGCTGAGTTCTTAGATTCTGGCGATATAGAAATGAAATTATTTGACACACAATCTCACCTTTCCCCAATAAGCTATATCTCTTCCTCCTAATTCTGTTGTGTACTATGTTATTTTTTTAATTTAACAATTTTTTTGTTTGGATGTCAGGGACACAGGCAGGATGCAATTACTGATTTGGTGGAACAGTGTCGGACTTACAAGAAAAGAGTTGTACAGCTTGTTAACTCAACTTCGTAAGCCTTGTTTTACTTTCCTACTAAGCATCATGTGCATTTTTGTAGTTGTGATTTTTAAAGCATCTCTGTTTTTCATCTTGTAACTATTTTCTTGTCATTGTTTTGTTTATGAAATAGGGCACATTTTATTTCTAATAAATTGATGCAGCAATTAGAAATGATGAGGCTTGAGAGAGATGAATGACATATGAAATATTGAAACATCACATAGAACCTCCAAGTAATAAAATGGCTTAGTTGGTCAAGAGCATTAAATCCTTTTTTGTTTAGTTCTTTTATCCCCTTGCTGAAGTCCTATTCTTTGTGTGCATGGATTATGGTATTTCTATATCCTAAATCTGTTCTCAAAAACTGAAGAAAATAGAGAACGTGATTGGATAACTTGGTGAGATGAGCCATTTCTTTTTAATCAAACCACAAGAGGTGGAGTTTTATTAATAACAAAGAAAAGTACAACACCTTAGGTAGAGGGGCTACGCCTGACCTATCATTGACTGAAATGTAAAGAAGCCTTAAAGTGTGTGGCCAAACCTCACCTCCAATGGGCAGTACAAAAGTGAACCCGTGAACTGGGGCCATACATAGCCATGAAACTAACAAGAGGGCCAAACCAAGTTGGATCATCACAAACCATCAAAGTGGACCCAAAAGGGAAAGGGCCATTTCAAACCACTAAAAGAAACAAAAGAATAAAAACACTAGCTTAGGCAGGCAACCAATGGCGAGATGAGCTATTTATATAAAATCAGTTTCAAGTTGTGATTGACAACAAATAGCATGCTAATCAGATTGTTTCTTTGTTCTGTTTTTACAAATGGTGTGAAGCAAATAAGGTGGTATTACCACTGTTGGACATGTTTATAATGTATCATTTGTTTCTGATCAAATTGTGTCTTGAATGTTATTTGGGGAACATTTTAAAATCTTATGTTTATAAACTGTTTCATTTATCCACACGTTTCGTGGACTTACAAGTACTAACTACTTATCCAATACTTATTTCTATCTAATTATAATTTGAATTGTTTATAAACACTTCCCAAATATGCTTTAAATATAAATAATAAAAATGTCTCATTTCTAACTGCTTAAGATTTAAATGAAGTAGTTTAACATGGAATTGTAGCAGGCAAAGATCTTGGAATTAAGTTTTGCCATCACCTATTTATGACAATTGTGCATGCTTCTGGCCTTTAAACATAAACTGAATTTGGCTGGCGTGCAAGGGGCATGATGAAGACCAAATTTTAAGAAATAAATGTGTTTCCTCTCTAACAACTTAATCTTTTAATGGTTCACAGTTGGGAGGAAATAGTTTCTGCACAAGGGAAAAATTTCATCAGTGAGCACCGAAGAAAAATAATGTGGGTAGAGAAGTTCATTTTGTGGAAAGGGTGGAATTTTGGTTCAGTTGCCTGACAGATGTATGTGTTTGTACATGGCACTTCTCTTTTGAGACTCTTTTACTAAGTGCCTGGTGAAGTAAGCTGCCTAGCGCTCATTTAAAAGGGAAAGAAATACATGTACTACTAGCTCTTGTTGCTTGAAATTTTTCATGGCTTTACACCATAGCTTGAAGAAACAGTAGCGTTAGGGAAGTTTTTCAGGTAGCATTTAGGCTACTCCATAACTTGATATAGGGAAGTGACCAATATAAGCTACATAGTTGATGTCATCATGTACAGTAATCGACCTCAAAGTTATAAGAACTTGCCACAATCTCATACGGTTATTATCTCGTGCACTTTCAACATTTATGTCCTTCCCAAGAATAAGAATATAATTATTGTTATTATTTATTGAACAGTGATTTTACATGAAACTTTCTGGCTAGGATTAGAGCATTATTTGACTGAATTAAAATGCTACCAATGTGCTTCCTAATTAAGTTTGAAATTCACCTGTTGTAGGGATGAATCACTGTTAAACCAAGGACTATCACTGAATGATGACTTGCAACGTGTATTGGCCAAGCATGAATTTATGTCTTCTGGAAACAATGTTCCATCAGAGAAACCAAAACCTGAACCTATTCGATCCTTGGTAGATGTTGATGCTCCTCTTATTGACACAGGAGATAGCAAACAATCAGACAAAGGGTAAATTTTGTACTACTCTTTGAAGTACTGGTCAAATTGTTCCTGGAATAGGCCTCTTTATTTGTTGTTTATCTACTTAGATATTATCATTTCATTTAGTGTTATCTAAAATTATCCATCTACAGTCCTGAAATACTCAAAACGTTTTTCCAAAACTTCTTCACTATAAACCTTAAACAAGATAATGAGAGATGGGGCAGAACTACCTAAAAAGAGAACTTGACTCTGGGGAGAATCCAGCAACAGCCTCAAAATTCTTTCCTGTGCATATACTTTTCAGGATATTAGATTCTTTCCCAATGGCATTCATCTCCGTGCACATGGACATTCGTACGAGTTATTCACCTTTTATGATCACCTTCTCTTCCCATCTGGGAAAAAGTGAGTAAAGAAAAGGCTACCGTTTGATAAAGTTATAAAGTTGTCACGCATTTGATTCTCTTTCTTAGATATCAAAGTAATGTCTATGTAGTTTGTGATTCAACGTTGTCTAGAGTTTGTACATTTTAGATGTTCTTTTCAACTCTTTGCATACTATATGATTTTCTGGTTAAGGTGTTTATTCGTGAAATTAACGAATATGACTATGTTTTGATATTTCAGCATTTTATAAAACATATCTAAAAAGTTAATTGCCATGTTTTTCATTTTCAGATCCACCTCCACTGCAGGTTTAGCGACACAGTTATTACTTGCTATTCCTTCAACTGATGGTCCATCAACATCTCAATCAAAGGCTGATCAGGCGGTAGATCTTTTGAGTGGCAATAGCTTGAACTCACCTGCAGACGCAAACTCGCTGGCAGTTTTTCCGGTAGGAGAGCCTCAGCTAGGCAGTCCTCTATCTCCGCAGAATGCCCTCGTTCCTGTTGACATGTTTTCGCAAAGTAATCATAACCAGTCCACAAATTCCATTGGACAATCTTACCCTTCGATTCCGCTATTTCAGAAACAAGAGAATTTTCAATCTCCGCAATCGTCATTATTTCCAAATGGAGGAAGCGTTCCTAGTACCATGTTAACATATGAACAATCACGTGATTCACAAGGCTCTCCTGCCTGGAATGGTCACATAACACAGCAACAACCGCCCCCTTCAACAGCTTATGGTGCGTGTCTAATTTGCATTTTGTTTTTCTTTTGAAACTTTTAAGAGGTATAGAATTGGAACTTAATAGTACGTTCCTACAGTTGGCCAGGCTTTTGGGGATCGTCTAATTTTCATAACTTGTAATATTGGTGTACTTGTGCTATTATTTGGCATTAAAATGCAGATGTCCAAGTTTCTTATGCCTATTTTTGTTTGATAGGTGCCGAAATTCGCGGTGCACTTCCACCTCCACCATGGGAACCTCAGCAAGTTGACAACAACCAGTTGCCCAATGGTCAATCCCCGAGTCAAATGCAAGTTTCACAAGTGGAAATGACTCACTCCCAGCCGTTGCCCAGTGGCACATATTTTCAAGGATCACCACCTGTGTCAAACGGACAGGCTGTAGGTACGTACGTTCAGCAATTCAATATGGAATATCTAACCGCAATGGACAAACAAACTATACAGAACAACCAACTGGCAGGCTTGCATTCTCAACCAATCCACAGTTTGCAGTCGATGACTATGTTTTCTCGGCCGATGCAATCTGATCAAATGGCTTATATGTACCCTCAGCAAGTATATGGCAACCAAATGTCAAGCTACGGCTATGGTTATGGCCAACAACCAAATTCTCAATTCCTTGAGAAAAGCATGACTGGGTTATCTGTGATGGACGACGACGTCATCAGGAACTCTTCATATCAAGTTTCGATTCCATCTTATGTCCCATCTGGGAAGCTCCCGAAGGCAGAGGACAAGCTGTTTGGTGACCTTGTGGACATTTCTAAATTCAAACCAAACAAATCTACTACAGGTAGAGTTGGGAGCATGTGATGTTGGCTTATCTTACCTATTTCATATCCTTAGGTAAATTTTTGTATTCATTTATAAATATCAATACCTTCCTCCAATGTGTTTTTCTATTTCTTGTATCCTCTCTTTAAATTGATGTGCATTTCTTATAAAAGGACAGTATAAATGGAATGAAGAACGTTTGAGACTGGTCTTTTTGACTTTTTATTTCGTGAAAATAGATGACCAGATGTGGAGCAGTGGTTGACTTGACGATTGAGATTGAATCACTTGATCAGACGGACGAAACTTGATGAAACTTATTGTAGTGACTAGGAGACGTTAGATCAAGAAATGCTCCTCTTGAGTCCTTTTATATGCAGTCTTCAATATTGAGCTACGTATCAAAATGGAGCGGATTGGTCTTAGAATCACCAAATAACAACAGTTTGTTAAAAAAACTTAAAAGCTGCAGAAACGTAAAATCGTAGAAAATAGAAAATGAACACACAGATTTATCACCCCTCGTTCAGTCAAAAGGTATAATTACCACATTGAGCATCTATCAAATAGATATCACTCGAATCAACTAAAATCACCAAGAATTAATTATAGAGCGAGATTTCTTCGCTGAAAGTTTTCTCTAGCCTCCCAACAACAAATCTATACCGTACCATTTACAACCTCACAACATGCACATTAAGTACAGCTAAGAAATTTATCAAAGATTACAGAGATTGAATCACAAAGACGAAGGGTACAAAAACTAGAGAGAGAACCCTAACAAATACATAAATTCAATACAATCTAAAAATCGTTTGAAGAAGCTATTTATAGTCCGTCAAAAAATCAAATCCAACGGACAGAATACGACCACATGTAAGGTTAGGATAAACCAATCACTTAAGAAGCAAAATCGTGTTTTCATCAACACGGTTTTAGGCAATTGGATCAGAACCCAGTTTAAACAATATTGGACCCAATCAGCCAGCCCATATGAATAGTGAGGCAGCCCAATTGGCACAACAGAGGGCTTATTTACAAGCATAATTAACTTAGTCTCCGTTTGGAAAGTTTATAAATAGATATAAATGAGTGATAAATAAGTAACTAGTACTTGTTGTTATATAGAAAAGTGTGATTGAAAATGAAATTCGAAAATTTATAAATGATTTATAAATTTTGGTAAATGAAGCTTCTTCTCCGTGGACAACCAAAAAGGTTTTACTATCATAACTACAAAGACGAATAAATTTGAATCTGTACTTAGTCGACTCTTATGGACTTCAGATCAGACCAAATTAACCTCCAACTTCTGAAAATTCTTAAATACCATTGCGACGAAGTCAATTAGACTTGTCAATTCAACCTTAGTTCAAGTCACGCAATCCTTAGCCGGGTCTAATTAACCTTAGATTAGGTCAATGGATCTTTGACCCAATTAACCCTAGAGATTGGAGTGGTTGAATTGTGGGATTCACCTTACTTCATATTTTAAAAATCTACTTGTTTATATCATATTTTGTGAATAAAAAAAGTGAAAACAGTAAAATTGGAATTTTGGACACAATTAAAGTAGCCAGTGAAATTTCCACATATTAGA
>CAIGRS010209911.1:0-12743 GCA_903798395.1 Fraxinus floribunda | reverse complement strand
CAGGGTTCACTTCGATGCCTCTTTGGTTTACAATGTAACCAAGAAATTTACTGGATGACATCCCAAAAGCACATTTTAAAGGATTGAGTTTCATTCGATACCTTCGCAGGATTTGGAATGTCTCATTAAGGTAGGTAAAGTGATCTACTGCTTTCAGGCTCTTTACCAGCATATCCTCCACATAAACCTCCATCATCTTTCCAATGAGGCCGATAAACATTTTGTTTACCAACCTTTGGTATGTTACCCTAGCATTTTTCAATCCAAAGGACATTGCCTTGTAGTAATAGAGCCCTTTTGTCTGTGATAAAGGAGGTGTGTTCTTCATCTCGTGGAAACATGGTGATTTGGTTGCATCCGGAGTAGGCATCCATAAAGCTGAGGAGTTCGTGTCTAGCGATTGAGTCTACCAGCTGGTCTATCCTGGGAAGTGGAAAGCTATCTTTAGGACAGGCTTGGTTCAGGTTTGAAAAGTCAATGCATACCCTCCACTTTCCGTTGTAATTTTTTACTAGACCTGGGTTAGATACCCATTTTGGATACTCAGCTTCCCTAATGAAACCATTATCGATCAGCTTTGTTACCTAGTCTTTAAGAGCCTCATATCTTTCCGAGTTGAGGGCCCTCCTTTTCTTTCTGTGAGCCATAGCTTTTGGATCAATGCTTAAGTGATGACATCTGACTTTGGGATCGATGTCTATCATGTCGCTGTGTTTCTAGGCGAAGATATCCAGGTTTTTAAGTAGGAAGTTTTTCAACTTCTCCTTCATTTCGGACGATGTATTACTCCCCACTTGTAAGCATTTCTTTGGGTCCATAGGGTCAGCTGGGAAGGTCTCCAATTCTTCCATTGGGGCGGTTTGAGGCTTACAGTCAATAATGCGAGGGTCCAGCTCTTCCAAGCTAATTGCATCCTCAAGAGCTTTTCCTTGTGCAAGGACTTGTGTTGCTCCGGGCATACCTCATTCTTCAGGAGCTTCGACCATGAGGACGTCTTTTCCCTGTTTCGGGGAGTCCCTTGTTCAGGGAGGTCATCTATATATGACGTGTGTTCTTAGCTCTACTTTTCTTAAGGAATTAGAGTAGCATTCCCTAGCTCCTCTCTGGTCATCTCGAACTGTGGCAATGCCATCTTCGATTGGAAACTTTAAGCACAAGTGATGAATTGAGGTGACTGCCCAGAGCTCCTTTAAAGTAGGTCTTCCAAGTACCCTGTGGTAGGTAGATCGATTATCAACTATGAGGAATTCCATGAAATGGCATACGATCATGGATTCCACCCCTATCTCTATGGCTAGAGTGATTTTGCCTCTTGGGATGACACTATCTCCCGTGAAGCCATACAAGAGAAAACTCGCTAGGGTTGGCTCATGGTCCATCTTCATCTTGTCAAAGGTTGTGCCAAATATGATATTGACTGAGCTTTCATCATCCACCAACATTTTTTTCAGGCCATTGCGAGTCACGACAACCCTTATTACTAAGGCGTCATAGTGTGGATAATGTATTCCCACCGTATTCTTCTGTGTGCAAGTGATTAGAGGGATTGCTCCTCCATTTGGAGGCTGGTTTACTATGTAGCTGGTCATGACCTGGTCGCTTGCCTCTCTGACATAGTTCTTTTGAGAATTTCTAGAATCTCCTCCCATATAAGGACCACCAATGATTGTATCAATTTTTCAAATGGGCTCATGTTCATTGTTTGATGGAGGGCCTCGCCGCTGCCTCTGACCCTCTCTAGGTCTTTCGACGTCGTTTTCCCTTTCTCGTGGAGGGTCGTTCCCATTGGGTCGACGCTGCTCATTGTTCCGAGGTCGTTGGCTCTGTCTATTTGGAACGTTGTTTAGATGATGTCTTGTAGTATCTCGATAATTCTCTGTCTGATGCCCATAAGACTGATGATACGAGTAATACTGCGGCGCTTCATTCCTTTTTCTAGGTTCAGCACTTCGTCCCCTTGGTGGGCGCCTTAGGTTGGGCTGACGCTGATGCGTTCCAGCTCTAGGATTGATCTCCTCATAGGCTAAAGTTGGTACCACGTTGAGTGTAGTGGTAGCTAGTTCTTGTCCATGGTTCATCGGGGCTTGACTATCCATCAAATGTGAGTTTTTTAATTGTTCATATGTTTTGCGGGGTCGCCTCTCCCATCATATTTTGGGATCTTAGGGAGTGTAAAGTGGTTTAGCATGGAAGCATTTCTTATAGGTTCGAAGAAAGGAGAATGTTCATCATCATTATCTCGATCACAGGACCTCTGAGGCCATCTAAGTCCTCATCTTCCTTTTGATGAGCTTGGGGAGGTAATTGGAAGGTTCCCGCTTCATTCCTAGCATGGTCTAGGCTTTTACGCCTATTTCTAGGGGGTTCGATCGATGGCTCTTTATGGTACATGGGTTGATCGTCATTTGGATGAAGTTCATGCTGCATATTCCTAGGCTTTGGAGGGGAAGGATAGGCATGCCTATTTCTAAGTTCCTGTAGGCCTATCCTGTCAAAAACACTTGCCGACCTTTAAGGCCTATCCTCTGGTTCGTAATTTGGAGGAAAAGTGAATGGAGCTTCAGGTGGCATTTCCGTGGCATAATTGGTCAATGAATTTACATCGACCTCTCTTTCCCAAGGAGCTTCCATTCTATCATAACGATGCCCAACTTCTTGACTCTGGACCTCATTCTCCCCCTGGTAATATGCCTGAGCTTCATGAAAGACATCTTCAGGGGCGATGTATTGAGGAGCCTGATAGCCTCATCGCCCTTACATGTTCATCAGCATTTCCTGCATGGCTAGGTTCTGCTGAATGATGTTTCTCATGTTGGCAACCATGGTTGCCATTTCCCTAGTGAGCTGGCTGTGACCTTGCCTCCGCCTCTAGAACCCCATCTTTTGCGCACTGGGGGTCGTAGGCGGGCTGTCGGGGTTGCGCGCAAGGGTTCTCCTTCTTCAGGGGTGTTCCCTCGTTCTTCTTGGGGCATTTTCATCAATAGAACTCATGTCTCAATGACTTAGTATGCGATTTGTCCCTTTCTTCAAGGGCTTCAAGCTCTACACAGTTCCTTTCTCAAGGATACTCCTTTTTTTCAAAGGGCAAGAGCCTTCTTTTGCCAAACTTACAAACGTAGCCTAGCCTTTTCTCCACGCGTACTCATGGTTAAATGTAGGATTTCCCACAGACGGCGCCAATTTGTTGACCCCAAAAAAAGTGATACCAAGAGATATCGGGTCCACTCTTGCCACATCAAGCGCTGATCTGGAGCGTTTCTACCAGAACGTTGACGGTAATTGAATCTGAATGGGCGCGAGAGGCGCTTTCCAGTAAAGGACAGTAATGTTCGAACACCGACGATTTTACGATCACAGCAATCACGCTATCAATGACTGCTCGGCGGGTTCCCTAAAATTACTTTATTTGTAATTTGAATATGTAGAAGGAGAGATATGATGTGAAACGATTGTAACTATTTGTCTATTCTTCGATGTGTATTCATTGTTGTTGTTTCTAATATATGTAAACAACAAAGTGCATAATTCTCTCTCAGTTTTTTATGTATTTTCTGGAGATAAAGGTAAAATTGTTCTTAGCTTGCCAGAGTATTCCTCCCCTCTTTAACATACCAAGAGAAGCTATTTATACTATTAAAGTCGGCGTGGTGATCGTTGGATCCAATCCACGTGGCGACATCTCCTAGACCAAAGCTTCACATCATTGTCCACTCATTACGATTAATATTTGACAAAGGGTTAGCCGCTCTAGTTATTGGTTGACACACTGACAAAAAACACTAAAACAACTCACACTTTATTACAGACGTCACATCAATTACTTATAAAAGATCTTCAAATATGTTGCGAGACAACGTTGGCGCTGGGACGAATCAGGGTCAGCTTTGGACCTATGGACATTTGACATAATTGGGCTTTGGGCATTTCTCAGGAGCCTTTGCTGGGGGCTTTAGATGAGCTTCTGTTTCTTCAAACTGAAGGGACTTCGGATAAGCCTCTAGTTTGACGTTTAAAAGGACTTCGAACAACTGTTCCGTTCAATGGCCTTGATTCTATTAATTTCCCTGTTGACTTTTTGCCCACTTGGCTCATTAGAACACGTGGTTGTCCATGTGGATACCTTGCTTACGTGGAGCCTCTAATTCGGGGGAAGGGGTAACATTATCCATAGGCATGATTGCTCATAGGTCTCCGTGTTCGTTAACCCGACGTATACATGTCGTCTCGCATTTTAGTATATATAAAAAAAGGTCAAATGGATTACTTATCAATCTATTACAGACGTTCAAACAATAGGCTTGATTCATCTCAACACAATCAGCGGTGAAGGAAATTGTTTTTATTTTTATTGATGGAATGGGCTTTATTTCTAGTTATTTCTAGCTATTTGTCGGATGAACTTGGAAATTTGGAGGAATTCATAGTGGGTGATGTTTGAATAATTCAATAACATGTGAAATTTTGATTAATGTCGATTTTAGAGAGTTTTATTTTTTTTTCTAGTTTAGTTCCAAAATATTTATGGAATATGGAGAACTTGAAAAGTTATTTTTTGGGGGAACTCATTTACCGTTCAATTCTACCGAATTTATGCAATATTATGAATCTTTCTGATGGAGAGTTGAGCTGATGAAGGCAGGAAACGTATCTGATGATGATAAAGCCGACACTTTGGATGAATGACCTATTGTTGGGTGCTAATAATGGTTGACAAGTTAAAAAGTCATTTTACATTTTTTTAAAAATTTCAATATATATGGGATTTTCCGTCATATGAACTGCCCCACCTATTGCCATGAACAACAATGCCTATGAATAGCATTACTCTTCAAAATTCTTTCAAATGATATATCACGGGACTGTTAAAAAGCAATGGATTTTAGTGATGACTTTAAAAAATGAGTAACAAAACACCAAAGAAAAAAAGTTAACACCAAGTGAAATAGATGCAAAGTTGATGCAAGAGTTAAATTTTTTGTCCTTAAATCGATTTTACTCCAGAATGGTACCTAGGGATGTTGTCAATCAACTCCCAATATACAACGACTATCTTCTAGTATTTCTAACACTCCAAAACACAAGAATAATGAATCGAAGATTGATTTTTGTACTCCTTCTAAAATGAAATGGAAACGGATTTTTATGAAAAGTTTTGGTTAGGAAAAGATAAATTTAATATTATACTATGATTACATATCATTGTGATGAAGTAATGGACGTCTCAAGGATCTTATTTATAAAGGATGCGAGATTGTGAGTGAAGAGACATGCCTCAAAACTCAGCAACATTTGTGAGAGGTCACAACTTTTACTGTCGCTCACCTATCGCCATTGTGTCGCTTGACCGTAAAAAATAGAGACTCTGTCGCTCGCATGTCACTCGAGCAACAGCCTCACCGCTCGAGCGCTAAGCGAGCGACATGGTTGGATAATTTTTCAACCAGTTTTTTCTCTCTTTTCTTTCAACTTTGGACCACAATTTCTTACTCATCCGAAATTATATTTGTTATTCCAAATATACCATGACGATCTATTAGACGAGTAGAATAAGTTAGTCTTTTTATTTTTATAATTTGGCTATCAGATCAAATTAGAATATTTGGTCGAAATTGGCACAAAAGTCACTTTACCCTGATTTTATACTTAACAAATTTCATAAATCCCCAACATAAATGTAAATTCCATAATATGCAATACATAATACAAATGATATGCAGACTCTGAAAAATAAGTACAAACAACAAGTTATAGCATCAAGATTGGTGACTTGTGGTTTTGAACATTTCTTAGTTGAATACAATCTAATTTACTAAGCTAATTGGTGAAACCATTCAACTGTTCATGTAAATCAAAATAATTGTACCGACACCATAACTCATCTAACCTTTTCGATTCTCATGGTTATATTCATTTTGGCCTTGACCAACTCTTGGTTTCACAAGTATTTTAAGACAATTTTAAACCTCAGATTCTCATAGAAACAGACCCACTTTACAATTACAGTGGTGATCTCCTACATCTCTAGTCTACTTCCAAAAGATAGAAATCATTAAAAGTATACACTTATTACTCTAGCACTTTAGATTTGTAGAAATGAGAGTAAGTGCTTTACCATGTATCTTTTATAACTTAGTTGTCACATTGAACTAAGATCTTGGGATTTACAATCTTCAAGTTTTGGGTTCCATTCGATAGGTTCCCCTAAAAATATGGTATACTTGATCTCTTGGTAGTCCTTTCATCAAAGGATCAGCTATGTTTTCATTTGATTTAACATAGTTGATTGAGATTATATCATTTGATATCAACTGTTTAATGGTATTATGTCTCCGACGTATATGTCGAGATTTACCATTATACATACTATTTTGTGCCATTACAATTGCTGATTGATTATCACGATGTATATTAATTGCAGATACCAATTTTACCCAATATTAGAGATTTTAATCCCTAATATCACATCAGCAATTCCCATAGCTTTCATGTTAAAATATTTATCAACATTTTCTTAGTTGAGATAATAATGTTCAAATTATTTTCTATGATTAGCATATCATCAACATATATACATACGATTACTTATTTGTTAGGTGTGGTTTTGATGTAGACATCTTTGTCACATTCATTAATTTTGAAACCATTTGACAACATAGTTTTGTCAAATTTTTCGTGTCATTTCTTTGGTATTTGTTCTAATCCATACAACGATTTTACAAACTTATACACCTTCTTCTCATTTCCCGGAGCAATAAAACCTTCAGGTTATTCCATATATATATATATATATTTTTCTAATTCACCATTTAAAAATGCAGTCTTAACATTCATATGATGTATTTCAAGATTATGCAATGCATCGATTGCAATCAATACACGTATAAACGTGATTCTTGTAATAGATGAATATATATCGAAGAAATCTAGTCATTCTTTTTGCTTATACTCTTTGCCTACTAGTCTAGCCTTATACTTGTCTATTGATCCATCCGACTTCAATTTCTTTTTGAAAATTCACTTGCAGCCTAAAGCTTTGTTTTCTAGAGGAATTTCAACCAATTTCCAAGTATGGTTATTCATGATGGATTGAATATTATTAACCGCTTCTTTCCAAAACGGAGTTTAGGTATTTGTACCTTTGACAAACATCTCACACTTTAAGATATTTGTATGAAGGTTTCTGACATTTTCATAACTCATAAGGTAATTTATTCTTACTTCTGTATAATATTTTATTAAGGATATGATTTGCCGAAAGTACAGCTTTCCCCCACATAGTTTGAGGAAAGTCTGAATTAATCAACATTGTATTCATCATTTCCTTAAGTATTCGATTCTTGCGTTCAGTAAAACCATTAGATTGAGATGAGTATGGTGCTATTATTCGATGAATAGTTCCAAATTCTGAACAAAAATTTTCAAACGGTGCAACGTATTCTCCACCTCAATTACTACGAATCGCCTTTATCCCTTTTCCAAGTTGATTCTCAACTTCAGTTTTATAGTGCTTAAACACTTCCAAACTTTCGTCTTTGCCTTTTAACAAGTATACATAACAGTATCTTGTGCAATCATCTATGAATATGATGAAATACTTTTTACCACCTTTTGTTTGTATGTACTTTAAGTCACATATATCAATGTGAATAAGTTTCAAAGGTATTGTACTACGTTTGACCAAATAAAATGGCACTTTGGCTAGCTTAGCCTCTACAAAAATTTCGTATTTTCCATTTGTTTTAAAATGCATATTCGGTAGTGAACTTAGATTTATTAGTTTTCGCATAGAATTAAAGTTTACATGTCCTAACCTATGATGCCATAAATTAGAGTGCTAAAGAATATAAGTAGAAGAAGATATATTATTCCTCGAGTTATTTAGTAAGTAAGGACATTCATCTTAAATAGTTCATCTTTTACATAGCATTTGCCTACATACATATTATTCTTGGTAAGTATAAACTTATACATTACAAAGACTAATTTAAACTCATTCTTGCTTAACAAAAAACTTGAAACTAAATTCTTGCGAATATCTGGTACATGAAAAACATTATTAAGGTTAAGTTCCTTGCCAGATGTCATCTTCAAAAAAAATTTGCCTTGTCCTTCAACTTTTAAACTTGAAGAGTTTCCCATAAACAATTTCTCACCATCAATCGGAATGTAGGATGAGAACATTCCTTTGTCGACACAAATATGACGAGTAGCACTTGTATCCACCCACAATTCCATGGAATTTCCAACATTGTTGCATTCTGAAATAACGTCCGACAAATTTATATCTGATATACCATTAGATATTGCATCAGATTCGATGATATTCACTTGGGCTTGCTTCTTAGGTTTACGACAATCAACAAAGCACAAAGCAACGTTCGGCATTTCTACAATTATAGCAATTGCTCTTGAGCTTCTTTGCATTCTTGGATGGTTCAACAAAATGCTTTCTTTTCTTAGTTTTGTTATAGAATTCCACCACATCAACATTAGCTTGTGGTATATGATTTCCGACACACTTGTCTTAATCTTGGTTATCTTCTTCAATTCTCAATCGGACAGTGAATTCTTCAATATTCATCTCCTTGCGCTTATGCTTGAGATAATTTTTGAAATCCTTCCACATGGGGGGAAGTTTCTTGAGAATTGCAACCACTTGAAAAAATTCACTTAGAGACATATTCTCGATGTGAATGTCATGTAGTATAACCTGCAATTCGTGAACTTAACCGATAACTGTTCTTGAATCTATCATTTTTGTAGTCTAAGAATTTCCCTACAATGAGCTTCTTAATTCCGACGTTTTTAGTCTTGTATTTCTTTTCCAATGATTCTCATAGTTCCTTTGTAGATTTCACGGAACTATACATATTATATAATGTGTTATCCAACACTTTAAAATATAGTTTTTGCATAAGAAGTTAGAATGTTTCCAATTATCCAATGCAATTAATGATGCCTTATTATTTTCCCCTTTCTAGTACGGCGGGAACATATTCTTTTAAGAGTTTTGCCAAGTTTAGGGTCGTGAGATAGAACAACATTTTCTGCTGCCATCTTTTGAAAGCAACCCCACTAAACTTATCCGGTTTCTTTCCATGTGGAACGAGATTAGTATGAACAGTGGGAGGGGCAACCGAACCGAAGAGTCACAACGGTAGGAGCCACGTTTCGTAACATTCCTTCTGAAGTTCCCATATTTGAAGTATCATTTGAAGAAGTATTAGTATTGATAACCCTATTCATTTCTATTTACACAAAACATAAGACAAACCAAAATCAAAATTTGAAAATGAATAGAAGAAGTTAAACCGAATCAAAATCAGTTTAACTGAATACAATTCAAGAGTAAAGTTATCACTCAAACCAAAATTCGACCTAAGAATGTTGGATGAGATACGATGGATTTGAGTAATGACTTTAAAACAAAAAAAAAAATCAACTTACCAATCCTTACCAAATAAATCGGACAGAGTAACGGTAAGGATATGAGTAACAACTCCAAAGAAAAGAATTTATCGTCAAGCGAAGTGTAAGCAAAGTCGAGGCAAGAGTTGAATTCTTTGTTTTTAAGTCGAATTTGCCCCACAACCGTGTCTACAGATGATGACAATTGATTCCCAAGATACAACGACAAACTTCTTGTGTTAGTAGTACTTCAAAACACAAAAACAACGAACCAGAAATTAATTTTTGTACTCCTTCAAATGAAAAATGAAAAATGAAAAAATAGCTTTTATGCAGGATTTTGGTTATGAAAATGATGAATTTAATGTATGTTATGATTGCATATCATTAGGATGAACAAATGGACATATCAAGGGTCTAATTTATAGATAATGAAAGGCTGTGAATGAAGTGCCGCCCCCCAAACTCAGCAACCTTTGCCAATGATCGCGGCATTTGCCGTCATTAGCCTATCGCCCTTGCGTCGCTCGAGTGTCAGAAACAGAGCATATATCGCTCGAGCCACAGCCTCCTCGCTCGAACGCTAGGCGAGCGACGTAGTTGATCAAATCTCCAGTCAGTTTCTTCTCTTTCTTCCAACTTTAGACCGTAATTTCTCATTCACCCAGAATTGATTTCGAGATTCCAAATATATCACGACGATCTACTCGATGAGTAAAACAAGTTAGTCTATTTATTTTCATAATTTGAGTATCAGATCACGTCTGAATATTTGATTGAAGTTGAAATCACTTTTTCATGATTTTACTTAACCAATTCCAACAATTTTATATTCCAACACCTTATAGACTCTTTTGTTCTCATTTCTAACCATAAATACATTCAAAATCATTATAACTTCTCTTAACCCACTTTTAATTACATTGTGTGTGTGTGTGTACATGAATAATCACACTAAGAACCCATTTGACAATACTTTTGAAAAGTTAAAAATTGCTTCTCGAACTTAAAAATTACTTTTGAACTTGTTTGTATAATCTTCGGAAAGTTATTTGTCTAGTTAAAATAACTTTTAGAGGAAATTAGCCTAAGATAGTTTCCTGAGAAAACTCTTCGATAAGAAATAGAAGCTCTATCAAACAAGTACTTGATAAATAATTAATTACACTCACACACACTAAGTTCTTATAATTTTTTCTTAAAATTTAATTTTTTGTTCAGTCATGAATCATGAACTTGGTGTGATTGGAAATATAAATAAGAAAAATCGAGATTACTAGAATGCATAAGAAATAATATGAGAAATATGATTAAAAAACGTTTTACCTCTGTCGAAACATGCATTACGAAAGAAACAATTAGTGTGGCATGGATGAGAACCCAAATGGAAACATTTGCAATCAATATTAACCACATATTTCATGGGTCTCTCACATCTTTTCGACCACACATTTCAAAAACTTCTATCACAATCTACTAAAAATCTAATTTTAATCCCTACCAAACACCCTCTTACTCATAAGTTTTAAATTTACTTTGTAAAAAAGTAAATTTGAATACAATCAAATAGGAGTTAAAATAACTTGCATTCAATACATGACATTTAAGGTCTGTTTGACGTGATTTTTTTGTTTTTCCTTTTACTTTCTATAGAAGAGCTTTTGAAAGAAGCTCCCTTAATTTCTGTTTGAAAACGAATTTTTAAAAATATTTTCTATTTCAAAAGTGCTTTTAGAGGAAATCACATTGGACTAACTTACTCTAAAAGCTCTTCTAACTAACTAGCAAAAACAGTTTCATAAAATTAGTCAAACAAGTTCAAAAGCTGCTTTTAAGTGTTAAAAGTTCATTTGACTTTTCAAAAGTTATACCAAACATGCCCTAATTATTTTAAAATAAAAGAGTCGATATAATTTGGAACTGTAGAGTTTAACGTGAAAAACTACGAGCAGAAAAAAAAAAGTTAGATAATGAAAAGACAACATAAAAAGGAAAAAGTATAAGTCTAATTATAGGTCAAAGTCAAAAATTAATTTTAACAATGTATTTTATGGGATTCACAACTTTTTAACCACATAATTCATCAACTTGTATCAAAATTTGAAAATCCGTTAAAAATATAATTTTGATCCCCACCAAATTGAACTAAAATGTCACATGGTGTTGGGTCCGTTTGATTGCAAAGTAGAAAAATGAGTGTAAAGAAAATGTTTTATAGGGAATTGAATTGTTTAGAAATTGTTTTACTGTAAATTGTAATTAATTGTGTTTGATTGATATAATTTTTCACATGGAAAATGTTAAAAGTTTGTTTCCGTTTGACTTCGTTTTGTTATGAAAATTATCTGTTAAAGTGATAATTTTTTCTACCATTGGGTCTACAATATGTTCCAATTGCAAAAAAAAATAAAAAAATTGTCATACCGAATACAATTCGTTTGATTTTGTTTTGCATGAAAATTGTCAATAAAAGTGAAATTTTTTTTCATTGTGTTTAAAATTTTTTCTAATTGCCAAAAAAAACCTGAAAAATATTTTTCTACCAAAATATCAAGAATTTATTTTTCTCAAAAAGGTGAAAAATTTAGAAAGTTGGAAAATATTTTCCCAAGAAAATTTCGCCAATCAAACACTACAAAAGTTGGAAAATGNAAAAAAAAAAAAAAAAATTCTCCACAAACTTAAAGAAATTGTAAGCATGTGAGGTAAAGTAAGAAAATTAATTTTAGGAAAAACTTTGCCTATCAAACAAGGCAAAAAATGGAAAATAAAAAATGAATTCCATTTTCCATAGAAAATCTATGCTATCAAACGTAGTCTTAGATCTTAGCGGCTTGTGCACAATCCAGCATGACAAAAAAATTGGCAACAAAAACATCTCGATGTGGCTGCTGAAAATTGAAGCCGACGGGAAATCAAAACACAAGAAAAAGCTAGTTTAACAAAACATGGTAGAAGAATGAATTAGTGCACCACTCGAATAATCGAACCTAGCTTCATAAGGAAAAATGGGCATAGTTGCTTTCGCAACTAACTCAATTAAGACTTATAGATTATGGTTTATCTTAAAATAAATTGAGTTAGGTCGAAAAGTTTAGAATAGAAGTATAATTTAAGGTTGACAAGATCCATAATTCATCTAGAGAGACCGGTTGTGTCGGGTTAACTCTTAAGAACCGTGATCTTGATCGAAGCCTCAATATCGACTTTTTGTTTAAGATCAAAACTAATAATTTTTCATTCGGATGTTTTTTTCTATATAAAGAATATAGCAATTTAGTAATAATCATTGATAGGGATACTATCAATAAAATTATCTTTATACATTTTGGAAT
>CAIGRS010209910.1:0-15075 GCA_903798395.1 Fraxinus floribunda | reverse complement strand
AGGAAAATTATCGATATAATGAAAAATATTATTTTATTGAAAAATATGCGATTGAAAATTTTATTGTGTACCAAATTGGGGCTAAGTCCACACTAATTTTTCAATATTTTTATAGCACTAAAGACCTTAAAAAGTGGAAAGTGGGACCTACTGGATTGCTCCAATACAAGAAAAATTTTGCAGTAAGAGAAAGAAGAGTTTTACACCGAACAAAATAGCCATGCAAAAAGAAAAGCTTACGGTTTCAATGTCATTTGGGGCCTTATAAATACCCTTACCTCTTTGCCTCTCTGTTTTTCTCGTTCTCCCAATTTTATAAACCCTCTCTTTTCTATTTTTAGACAAAAAAACCCATTATTTTTCTCTCTGTATACATGGAAGTATTCGTATTTATAGTTTAAAGAACAGGAGAGACCAGACCCGGAGAGATTAAAGTGGTTTTGGTGTTTTGGGGATCTTAATTGTCTATTTTTCTGGGTGTTGGGAGAGAAAAAATGGGTCGAGGCAAGATTGATATCAAGAAGATCGAGAATATAAACAGTAGGCAAATCACTTTCTCAAAGAGACGCACAGGCCTGTTGAAGAAGGCACATGAACTGGCTGTTCTATGCGAGGCAGAGGTTGCGGTTATAATTTTTTCCAATACGGGAAAGCTTTTCGAGTTTTCCAGTTCCGAGTATGCACTCTAATGCTTTTCAATTTGGGATTCTGTTTGAATTTTTAGTTGGGGTCTCATTGATTTGTTGCATGTGTGTTCTTGTTATTATTTGATTTTATGCTTTAATAGGGATTTAATAAACTTTATTAAATCAACTTGATTTGAAATTCTGAGTATGAAGTCATTTAAATTATGGTTTTGTTTGATTTATGTGTGATTATACTTTTTTTATTTAATTTTGTAATGAATTAGAGAGGATGTTATTGGATTTTCCAGATTTTTTGGAAATTTTACATTTGTTTCATTCCTCGCCAGAACTGAGTAAAATTATAGATGCGATTGTTGAGTGAGAGAGTGTATCAGTTTAGTATAATTCTAGTCCTATTCTGCAATTTTCTGTGCTTCTTTTAGCAAGATGCCATGATGTAATAACTCAAATTAAAAAAGGTTGAAATTTTGAAGTAAAGACAAAATGACAACTTTGTCGGTGGATGCGACAAAATGAGTTAGTCATTGTCATTTAATGAGCTGGTCAATATGACAAAAGGAGTTAATCCATACATACAAGACGAGTTGGTCCATTGAGAATACTATCCCTTTAATTGGATGTAGTCATTTAAAATTTAGATTTTAATCGTGTTAATCTTGGATATCCGAACTAGAATGGAACATTTTCATGCATTTGGACAATGTGTTAATGGCCTATATTTTCATTGCTACCTTATAATTGGTTTTGAGTCCAAATAGAGCAGAGAAATTAGGACGCAGTCAATTTTTATTTTTTATTTTTTTGCATTTGCATGGAGCATGAGTTCAAATATAGTGTAAGCTTTAGCAAATAATATGATTTCACCTTCCCGTCAATATGCTTTATTAACTTGATGTATTGCCAAAGTCAATTGTGCATATTTGTTTCAACTATCAGTTTTACATTGAACATTATGTACGGTAACAGTATGAAAATTTCTCTGTTATTGCAGCATGAGGAGAACACTTTTGAGATACAACGAGTGCCGGGGTCCACCCGAGGTTCTGACACCAGCGGTCGAGCCAGAGGTACGCTAAATTCATTTTTTCTAGTTGCTCCCTTCCCCCACTCTCTGTCCCTAAATCTGATCTTTCTGCTGAATTTTGGGACTGAATGGAGAATTAATGAGATTTTCACTTATCAACAACTTCGGATGATGTTCGTAAAAATAAATGAAGATATTTATCTATACATTACATGTTGTGCTCTCAGCTGAATATGAATATGAAAATTTGACTATATTTTGACTACCCAAGTACTTGATTATGTAGCTGTAAGAGGACCTTACGCTGTTTATATGTTCGTTAAATGGCTATTTCTTGTTCACTTTTATATAAAGATGATTTCCTGTCAATTAATCTCGCTAATAACCACTTCTATTTTTGTGTTCCCTCTTATTTAACCTGAAACAGGAACCCAAGGAGGTGGACTTGCTCAAACTCGAAACGGCAAAACTTACATCAAAACATATGTATGATTTCCTTGAGTAATCAGAATGTCAATTATAAATTGCACATCTGAAGTTAATTTTTGGCTGTGGTTTTTTAGGCACTTGTTGGGTAAAGACCTCACCGGGATGAGTGTACAAGAACTGGGTGAACTCGAACAACAACTCAATGAAGGGTTGTTAAGCATAAAGGAGAGGAAGGTTAAGCATTTTCTTTCTACCTTCACTTTTATAAACTAGTTAATTAGTTTTCACATTTGAAAATTGGAATACAATCGTCTGAAGACTTTGGGGGTCGTAACGAATGTTCTTCATTTTCAGGAGAAACTATTGCTGCAGCAACTAGCACAATCGAAAATGCTGGTACGCAAAGTCCATATGACTTTTATCCAGTTTGACCATTCTATAGAGGTTGGAACTAGAATTTCCGAATAGCGGAAAGCAAAATAGACGATTTGGATATCGTATGGAGAGGAATTGATGAACTTGATAATGGAATTGGGTTCGAGAATACTTTGACATATGTAACCCAGTGAAAAGTTTCTAATCAACTTTTTTTGCAGGAAAAACAAGCCATTCTGAAAAACGAAGCTTTACTCAAACAGGCAATCCAAGTTTTCGTTTATTTGGCAAATAATTCCCCACAGCAGGCTTTTAGTTATGAATTATGCCTAAAAAATGTTATTAATATTATGCGATGCAGGTAGAAGAATTGAAAGGTTTCTTTACATCCACTGGGCAATTGGCACCACTTGTCATAGAAAAAAATGATTCTGGAAGCAAAGGAGGTTCTGGTAGTCGTGAAACAGAAAATAGCGGTCTCGATGATGAAATATATGACACCACTTTGACCTTGTGGTATTTTGCATCTCTTCCATCTTGCATAGCATTAAGTTTTACTTTTCTAGTTCTGGTTCAGATTATATTAAATTTCTCAATTATTTTCTGTCCATTTGTTCTTTTATATTTACTTACACCTTCTCTTTTACAGGCCAGCATCCAGTGTTTGTCGAAAAAGGAAGATGTCTAATGGCGAAGCTAGTACAAGCAACACTGAGACTTAAGTTGGGCGGTTGTGATCCTTCTCCTGTTGTATACTATCCTTCTGTGCAATAGGCTTAAGTGGGCAGAAATCATTCCAGTTTAGTGTGTTCAAAGTTATGTTGAAGCTATCTTTACTTTTTCTTGTATCAAATGCTCTTTTGGTTTTTCAATTTTCTTTCAGACGATCTCCTTTATAGATCTCGACTTCTAGATGGAGAAATGACTAGTTATATAGGTACTGCTGGCGGTGAAGCGGTAGCAATCTTTTCATTCTGCAATGACATTAGTCTGAAGCCTGGTACTTGGATGGTTTTCACAATTTCGTTTCTTTCCTTGCAAGTCTGATATTTACTCAAATGAACTCGAAACATGTGATATGAAGAGAAATGAAACTCATCTTTGTAATCTTCAACAATTGGTTCACAGTGGACATAAGAATACTGTCGAATCATGTTCTTTGCTCCCGATATTTTCCTGTTGGAAGGAACGATGATACACACAATTTCAGGATTTTGTAGAGCTGTTTTAAGTGGAGTATTGCAAACCTGGACACATTCTAATACAATACAGAAAAGAAGAAAATTTCGTGAATAAGTGGGACAGCGTCGAAAGAATTAGTTTTTTGGGGTGTTCGTTTTATAAGAATTTTGTATCTATTTTGAGTGAAATTAACCCAGCAAGCAAAATTGCTTGTTTTCTCCCTGACTTACGGCATATTTAGGCCAAATTTCATTGTTTAGGATGCGTTTTCATTTTTCTGGATAATTTTATTAATTTTAATTAAATTAAGTTTTTAAATCTATTTAGAGTTAGTCATTATCTTTGATTTTTATCATTATCTAGAATTAGTCACTATATAGGAATTTAATCATTATCTAAATTTAATTATTGTAAGTTTTAATGACCTTTTCAATTTGATTCTAATAAAGACTTTTGGGAAGTTTCTCAAAATTATTCTCTTTTGTGGCATTCATGAGCGAATAAACAAGTTTGAACTATTTCACGAGATTCTGTTATTTTATATAAGTTTTCGCTACATCACATTTAAACTTTATTTCAAATTAATGCATGTTAGTATGTTTGGCTGGAAAGGAATGCTGCAAAACATAGAGGTGCTTATATGAATGCAAACAAGATCATTTGGAATGTAGAAAATATTTTGTGTTCCATTTTAAAAGATCAGACACATTAACAGCCGTAGAAATTATATGTAGGTTAACAATTTTGTTCTAATTGGGACTTATCCCTTTAACAAAATGGATGTTGGGCACTTGCTATAAAGCTGGGATTTTCAATTGGCCTACACGGAGACGTGACACGAAGGAAGTCTTGGAAAAAAAAATATCCATTGAACGTAGCGGAAAAAAAAAAAAAAAATTGGAAGAGAAAAATAAAAATTAAGCGTGATTTAATAAACCATCGACTACCACATGGGACGAATACTTTCTTAGCTGAGAAAATCTCACCATACAATATTTTTCTCATTCTTATAATGTTTCCTACACAACTAGATCGATCAATGTACGAAGGAAACAAGCTAATGATGTTTTCTTTTAAGTTTTATCACTCTCTTTCTATCACTTCTCTCTAAACTCCCACAATTCGATTTTCAGTACACATAATGTTCAATCAAACTTCACGTCAATCTTGTGTCAAGCACAATTCTTCTCAATACTATGAAATTATAGGAAAAGATTTTGAACTCTTTGCTATTCAAGTATTACTTACACCATAAGAGTTGTTTCATATTTTGTTTTTTTCTTTTTGTTGTCAAACAATAATTCTATTTTTCTTTTTCATAAATTTTGATCAAACCCAAAATGTCCAACTTGATCCAAAATTTTCAATCATGGCATGCTTTGATACCCACATTGCACCCCTTTATCGGAGACATCAAAGTTCCTCAATCAATTGTGCTAGACAGAACCAATTTCAAAGATTTATCAAATCTAATTTTGCAATTTGATTTCTATGGTGGGATGATCCAGAGCTTATTTATTCTAGTTCACCAACTCTATTAGACTGTGGTGAGTATCGAGCAAAGTTTGGTGAATAATTCCATTTTTGAACAATATTGTTCAAACGATGGACCATATCATCTCCTCGTTCACTTTTTATAATTTGTATATTTCAGTTAATTTGATTCCAAACTTCAATTTTTTTAGTGTTTAAACACTTCTAGTACTTCTGTCGGAAAATTGGTTTTTATTAGTTGATTTGACCAACTTTTGACCAATTGTTTTAGTGGATCTCGTTAGTTGGACAAGATATTTCTTTGGCCAGATGTGTTCTACTCCATGAGTAGTTAATGTAGTGTATTTATTTTCTCAAAATCAATTTAGGGTTAAAGATGAACACTTGAAATTGAAATAAATTGGAATAAAAATGGGTAGGAAATTGGAAAAGTGTCAATCCCACATAGAAAAGCTGGAAGAATGTAAACCACTTTATATTGCTCAACTTTGAGACTTGGGTTTGAGTCCCAAAGAGTATCATTTATCAATAGTCTTTGAAGGGAAGAAAACCTACATGCTAGTAGGTTGGGCCTAAGCCCACATGCGTGCATCGCCGCCGTCCGTCCGTCCGGCTCGGCATGACATGAGCTTGACTTGGGCTTGGGCTTGCTATTCTTCTAGAAGGACTGTTGGCGATTGCTGTCCAATAGGTTTTTGTCTGTTGAAGACACAACTTTTTGGTTGTGTCTTTTGAACACAACCTTTTAACTTCTATAAAGAGGCCCCTATACCCTCGGCTTCATTCACTCCAAAATCAGAATTGATTTTACTTTTCTTCCAAAATTCTTCCTTTGTCCCTACATTATTCATATTTTGCATCCAGCCTCGAAAAATTATTTCGTGCATTTAGTCCTTCATATTGTAGAGATATCAAAACATTAGTAGGTTCGTCGGACTTGTAATTCGTAGTGTTATTATTACAAGTCGAGATCGTTTTATCTTGGGAGACGAGTGCCAGAATACCGTCAGTACCAATTCGGGGCATTATCGTTTTAAGGAGAAAGAGTCGAACTCTTACACCGACCATATTTCCTGCCTTCATTTACATGACGTTATTCTGCCCAAATTAATTCGCGGTGATTTTATTACTTGCCTTTTTTCAACAATCTTAAGACGATAATGGCAAGTAATTATGCATCTGTCGTACTCCCTAATAATGCTCACAGGGAGAAATTGAAAAAATTCACGGAAGTAGATTTTAAGAGATGGCAATAGAAAATATTGTTTTATCTTACGACCCTGAATTTGGCGAAATTCTTGAGTGAAGATGACTGTTGAGGAGGATGAAATAGATTCTAAAAAACTAGCAGCATTTGATGCATGGAGTCATAGTGACTTCTTGTGCAGGAACTACATCCTCAATTGCCTTGACAACACACTATACAGCGTATACTATTCGGTCAAGATAGCTAAATTACTGTGGGAATCATTGGAAAAGAAGTATAAGATGGAAGACGCCGGATTGAAGAAATTCGTTGTAGGCAAATTCCTGGACTTCAAAATGATAGATTCTAAAACAGTAACAAATCAAGTCCAAGAGCTACAAATCATCTTGCACGATATACATGCAGAAGGAATGAAGCTCTCTGAGTTATTTCAGGCCGCTACGATTATTGAGAAATTACCACCAATGTGGAAAGATTTCAAGAACTACCTGAAACATAAACGCAAGGAAATGAGACTTGAAAATTTGATTGTACGGTTAATAATTGAGAAAGATAATCGCAATTCTAAAAAGAAATTCGAAAAGTAGCAAATGGAGGCTAAAGTCAATTTGGTGGAGCCAAATACTAGTAAGAAAAGGAAGCACTCGTGTAATGGCAAGCAAAAAAGCAAGGCCAAGAAATTCAAAGGAGATTGATATAACTGCGGTAAGCCTAGTCACATTGTAAAGGACTGCCGACACAAAAAACAAAACAAAAAGGACCAAGTACACTTGACTGAGGAAGACAAATTGTCTAACGATATGTCTGAACTAATGCTCTCAGATGTTGTATTTGAAGCTAATATGGTGGACAATCCGAGAAAATGGTTCATTGATATTGGTGCTACTGGTCACGTTATGCTAATAAGGAGATGTTTTCATCTTACACTCATATCAATGGATGACAACTATTCATGGGCAACACCGACAACATCAAAAGTTGTTGGTCTAGGTAAAGTGGTGCTGAAGATGATATCAGAGAAAGAAGTAACACTCATCGATGTGCTGCATGTTCCTAATATTCGCAAAAATTTGGTGTCTGGAGCTTTGTTAAGCAATAATAGGTTTAGGCTAGTATTTGAATCTGACAAGTTTGTACTTACAAAAAATGGCATGTTTGTAGGCAAATGTTACTTAGCCAATGGGCTATTCAAAATGAATGTAATGCATGTACTCCGTGATTTTGATATTAATAAAAATAAATCTTCTGCTTACTTGATTGAGTCATCTAACTTATGGTATGATAGGTTAGGACATGTAAATGTTAATATTAGTAGTACTTATCAGTTCCTCGTACATAAGTCGGACATTCTGGATGTACATGAAAATACTATCATTGAATCTAGGAATGTTGTATTTTTGAAGATACGTTTCCTTGTAAGAAAAAAAAAGAGATAAGTTCGCAAAAACGAACTTATGATACTGCTATTAGTAATCATCAAATTGATGAAAACCAAGACGTAGCAAAATGGCCAAAAAGTCTACATCTTTTGGTTCAGATTTTTAACTTATTTGTTAGAAAATGAACCTAGGACATTAGAGGAAGCAATGTCTAGTCCAGAAGCTCCATTCTGGAAATAGGTTATCAATAGTGAAATTAATTCTATTATGCAGAATCATACCTAGGAGTTGGTAGATCTCCAACCTGGTAACAAATCGTTAGGCTGTAAATGGATTTTCAAAAGAAAATTAAAGACTGATGGATCAGTTGATAAATATAAGGCCAGATTGGTAGCTAAAGGATTCAAACAAAAAGAATGCCTTAATTTTTTCAATACATACTCACGTGTGACAAGGATCACATCAATAAGAGTATTAATTGCAATCGTAGCATTGCATAATTTGGAAATCCATCAGATTGACGTCAAAACAACTTTCTTAAATGGTGAGTTAGAAGAACAAATTTATATGGAACAACCCGAAGGGTTTATTGCTCAGAGAAAAAGGTGTGTATGCTCATTAAGTCGTTATATGGACTAAGCAAGCGCCAAAACAATGATGCAAAATTTGACAAAACTATGTTGTTGAATGGTTTTAAGATTAACGAGTGTGATAAATGTGTTTATATTAAAACCACACCAAATGCATATGTAATTGTATGTCTATATGTTGATGATATGCTAATTATGAGCAGTAATTATGATATCATAACAAATACAAAGAAAATGTAAACAAATTTTTTTGACATGAAAGATATGGGTATTGCAGATGTTATGTTGATGATATGCTAATTATAGGTAGTAATTATGATATCATAACAAATAAAAAGAAAATGTTGACAAAATATTTTGACACGAAAGATATGGGTATTGCAGATGTAATATTAGGAATTAAGATCCTTAAAACATCTGAGGGACTTGTCTTATCTCAATCTCACTACATTGAGACTGTACTTAAGAAGTTTCATATATATGATGAAAGTTCAGTTAAAATATCGGTAGACCTAAGTCTACATTTGGCCAAACATAAAGGCGAACACATATCTCAATTGAGTACTCTCGGATAATAGGCAGTCTAATGTACATTACAAATTGCACTCATCCGGATATTGCATATATAGTTAACAAACTTAGTAGATATACAAGTAACCTAAATAATGATCATTGGAAGGCATTGATAAGGGTTCTTAGATATCTACGATATACCCCAAATGTTGGATTACATTATACTAGATATCCAACTGTGTTAGAAGGATACAATGATACTAATTGGATATCAGATACAAAAGACTCAAAATCCACTAGTGGGTATGTTTTTACCATTGGTAGTGTAGACATATCTTGGAAATCCTCTAAACAAACATGTATAACTCGATCCACGATGGAGTCTGAGTTCATAGCTTTAGAAAAATTTGGAAAGGAAGCAGAATGACTTCAAAGTTTTTTAGAGGATATTCCATGTTGGCCTAAACATGTGTCTGCTATTAGTATACATTGTAATAGTCCCTCGGCTATCGGTAGAGCATAAAGTATTATGTATAATGGTAAGTCTCGACAAATTTCCCTAAGACATAATACAATTAAGCAGTTGATCTCAAATTGTGTTATTTCCATAGATTATGTAAAGTCTAGAGAAAATCTCGCAGATCCATTTACCAAAGGTTTACCAAGAGATCAAGTACACTGCCTATTAAGGGGAATGGGCTTAAAGCCTACAATGTAAGAATCTTTGTAATAGTAACCCAACCTTGCTGACTAAAGATTCCAAAATCTTGGTTCAATGGGACAACTAAGTTACGAAGATTCAAAGAAGGACTTTGGAGTTAATTCGTACCCATTCATATGATAAGAAAGTGCTATGTGCAGAAAGTTCTAGGTTAAGCTAATCTTTTAATTATTCATATATCTTGGTCTATCAAAGTAGGGTATGGCAGGTACTCTTAATAGGAGATCACCTATATAAGTGTGAAATGTGGCCTCTATGAGAATGTTTCAAATGCTCGAATTCTCTAAAGAACTTATGAAATCCAAGAGTTGTTCAGGGTCAAAATGAACACAACAGTGAGAACTCGAAAATGTTAGGGAGGTTATTGAGTTGATACTATTGTCTTGATTTACACCAACAGCTGATAGTTCAAGATACCGCGTTCACTGATTAGCCAAGTAAATTCAATAGTATTCAACTACGGAAGGTTCAAACCCGTATGGTACCTATCCGGATGCGATAACATTCCGTTTGATCTCTCTATAGGGTCTGCATAGTCTATTGCATTAATTTCCATTCATATGGGGGATTGTTGGAAAACTTGTTTTTATTAGTTGGTTTGACCAATTCTTTTAGTGGGTCCCATTAGTTAGACAAGATATTTCTTTGGTCGAATGTGTTCTACTCCATGAGTAGATTAATGTAGTGTATTTATTTTCTAAGAACCAATTTAGGGTGAATGAGAAATTAAGGCCAAAAGATGACTACTTGAAGTTGAAATAAATTGGAATAAAAATTGGTGGGAAATTGGACAAGTGTCGATCCCACATAGGAAAGCTAGAATAATGTAAACCACTTTATATTGCTCAAGTTTGAGACTTGGGTTCGGGCTCCAAGGGGTACCAATAGTCTTTGAAGGGAAGAAAACCTAAATGCCAGTAGGCTGGGCCAAAGCCCACATGCGTGCGACGTCGTCGTCCGTCCGATCGACCAGCCGGCCGACTCGGCTTGGCGCGGGTTAAGGGTCGTGGGTCGTGAGCTTGGACTTTAGCCAAGCTGATATATATTTTTTTTAGTAAAATAATATTTGATTTATATTATTTTATAATAATATATTTAATTTATAATATTATTTTTTTCCCAATTTTTCTGTGACTGACACATGTATTCTTCTAAAAGGACGATTGACGGTTGGCGGTTACTGTCCAAAAGGTTTGTGTCTGTTGATGACACAACTTTTCGACTGTTGTGTCTTTTGGACACAACCTTTCAACTTCTATAAATAGGCCCCTATATCCCCAGTTTCATTCACTCCAAAATTAAAATCTATTTTACTCTTCTTCCAAAATTCTTCCTTCGCCCCTGCATTATTCATATTTTGCATCCAGCCTTGAAAAATTATTTTCGTGCATTTTAGTCATTCATATTGTAGAGAGATCAAAACATTAGTAGGTTCGTCATGACTTGTAATTTGTAGTGCTACTATTACAAGTCAAGGTCGTTGTATCTTAGGAGATGAGTGCAGAATACCGTCAACACCAATGTGGGGGCATTATCGTCTTAAAGAGAAGGAGTCGACCTATTACCTCGACAATTTTTCGTGCCTTCATTTTCACGACGTTATTCTGCCCAAATTAATTCACGGTGATTTCAATACTTGCATTTTTCCAACAACTTCATCTTTGCGTATCAATATCTTATACAATCATATATAAATGTGATAACACATTGATAATTGTTTACATCTATAAATGTATTTCCCCCTCCCCACCCCCCACCCCTCCCCCCTTCTTGTTTTGCAAGATGGGATTATTGAGATGGAAAAGTTGATGGAAGGTAGGAACGAGATTGTCTGGAGACCAAGGGACAGATAGAGATACATACGTTAGCTTCATCTACCAAACGGATACTCTTTTAATCTTCGTGTATTCACGTTCTCCCCATAAAGTTGTATGAAGTATAGTTATGTGCCAACGGTTAGATCTAAGTGTGGCAAGGTTAGAATTTTGTGGGCTTCACACATTCTGTTTCTGGAATTGTTATTTATAAACTAGCTCATGGTAGATGTGAGGTACGTACACTCATCTTTTCTTTAGCAGGTATGTGACAAGTACGCATGGCTTAACCTTTTGTGTCTGTTTGACCTTTGTGTCTCGTGCATTTCTTTCGTACCAGGACTTTTCTTGCACCATTGGAGAGATTAAAGCTAAAATCTTTTTGAGCTCATCAAGACAATAGCAGCTTCACAAGGGATCAGTGGATTTTGAAAAGGAAACTTTGTCAATATTTTACGTACGGCTCCATTTAAGGCTATCAATTTCTATGCATACGATACATACAGAAATCAACTTCTTAGATTGTCTGACAACAAATTTTGAAAGGTTCCTTGCTGGTGCAGCAGCATGAGTTACTGTTACTGCTACTGTGCTACTGCTAATGTAAAATTCAATTTTTTTAGTGTTTAGACACTTCTATTACTTAATCTTTACTTATTTTTATATCACATATGTCAATATAGATGTAAATAATTATCAATGTCCAATAATGCAACTACTTCAATTCAACGTTGTTACAAAGACAAACCTGGCGATTCTCCCTTATTTTCATCCCCGCCTTTGGTTGCGCATTCAGCATCCGTGGTGGACTTGTGACCAATTTCATCTTCGCTGGAAAATCCTCCTTAATTTGGTTTACATCCTTGCTGTCATCTTTCGTGGTGGCGCAACCAACTTACATGATATTAAGTTTCGTGGATGTAAATAGAGGGTTCATGATTTTTACTTAATTTTATATATGTCTTAATTTTGTCTTATTTATGCAGCTTAGTTATTACTACTTCACGCAAAAGGATACAGAACTTATAAACATGTTTTCAACACTCAAAACAAAATGCAAAAGAGGTGTTACACAAAAGCCAAAATCCAGAATAAAAGAATTTATATCTTACAAATTCTTGAACTAATAAAATTCGCCTAAAGACTGTTTAGCATACATTACTAGAACCCAAAACTGACACACATGGGTAAGTAGAGAATACCTAAGAGCGCTAGACAACTCTCTCTAAAGAACTCAACAAAATTGCCCTGTAACTTCAGGAAAAGGGAGGCTTCCTCACAAAGGGGGTTGCAGTGACTAGGTTCGAACAATTGTTTACCAAAAACATAGGTCTCCTCAAATTCGTAAAACTATGTATGGGGGCTGATGCCTATCCGTGCCAAAAAGTCGAGGCAAAGAAAGAATATAACTTACAATTTTTTTATAAAGAAATTTAAGAAAATTAATCTGTACCTCTTCAATTAAGAATGGCTCCATAAGGCAAATTTGTTCTATCTAGTGTCGAAAGTTTTTGAATGATTTTCTCTAGAATATAACAAATTTCGTTCTTCCATAATCTACCAAAAGCCAAGTAACTAAGCTTTTCGACTCTTACGGGTTTTTTGACTAAGCTTTTGATAAAAAAAAAATTGGTAAATTTTGATGAAAGTTGATTTAGTGTGTTGTTGACAAGTTGAGTCTTATAAAATGTAGGGAAAATTGCAGTAGCAGTCCCAAACCTTTGAATTTTTTGCAAACTTTACCTTAATATTCACTTTGTACCACTAGCAGTCCCAAACCTTTAAAAAATTAGCACTTGAGGTCCAAAGGGATGGATTGACCATTAGTTAGAGATGTCAACAGGTTGAGCGGTTCGTCGGCTGGCCACTCCGCTCGTGAAAATATGAGCAACGAGCCGCTCGGGCTCGAGCCGAGCTTTGCTCAGCTCGTTGAGCTCACGAGCGGCTCGTGGATAAGGCGAGCTCGTGGGCTCGTAAAAAATAAAATAAAATAAATAAATAATTCAAAAAAGTTTGTGGGCTCCTGGCTCGGCTAATGAGCTCACGAGCTCATAGGTCGAGCTGAGCTCGCCCACGAGCAAACGAGCCACGAGCCAGGAGCTTGAGCCGAGCTCGTGGTTAAAAAAGGCCGATGGCTCGGCTCGTGGGTTAAAAAAGGTCGAGCCGACCCGACTCGACTCGACCCATTGACATCTCTGCCATTAGTTAACCAAGAAAATATGGTAAAATCATCATTACTTCACATAAAATAATTAAAAAAATAAAAAATAAAAGAAAGATGAACAGTTTCATCTTCCCCAACCCATCCCCTAAACCCCCGAAAAAAATTTAACAGAAAGATGAACAAATTTCATCTTCCCCAACCACCTCTCCCCATCCCAAACCCACAATTTCGATAACCATTCACACATTTTAGAGTAAACATAGAGCCCAACAATATTTGGCTGCTTCCATTTTCATTTAATGCACAGAAACAAAAGGTAAAAGTCAAGTACGAGTAAACATAGAGCCCAACAATATTTGGCTGTTTCCATTTTCATTTAATGCACAGAAACAAAAGGTAAAAATCAGCAACAATGTCCAACGATTAGGGTTCGTTTTAACGAAATTAGAACTCAAGAACAATGCAACATTTTTTTAGAAGGATTTTAAGGAAATATTATTAGTGAGAGAATGCTATTTTGTATGCAGTATCTGATTTTTCTCTTCGTCTTTGGGTCGGGGAAGTGGTTACAATGACATGCACAGTATCGTCGACGACGGGGATGAGGGCTTCGTCGTTGACTTCTTTGGTGTGTGTTGGGGGGTAGGGTGGGTTGGAGAAGATGAAACTACTCCATCTTCCTTTTACTTTTTTATGTTTTTTGTTTTTTTTTTCTTGTATTTATTTTTTAATTATTTTATGTGATATAAAGATGATTTTACCATTTTGTCATCTTTAAATTTGGTCAAAACATATTTTTTTGGTTAAATAACGGTCAAATGGATGGAATCCATCCATTTGGACCTCAAATACTAATTTTTCAAAGGTTTCGGACCGCTGGTGGTACAAAGTGAAAGTTAAGGTAAAGTCTGCAAAAAAACTCAAAAGTTTGGGACCACTACTGCAATTTTCCCTAAAATGTATGACTACAATTAATTGTTGGCTTTCACCTTGACTTTTTAGAAACTTTTTAAACTATTCCAAATGAGCATTTAAAACCTAACCTTGAAGCTTAAAATTTGAGCGTGAATTTGGTAACCAACATATTTTGTTTTTGAGAGGAGGATTTTAATAATTAGTTATCAAAAAAGGATAGAACGGCTCTATATATAGCTATGAATGTGGCCATTCATCCATGGAGTACAACTTTCTAGAGTATTGCATCTGTTGGGAGGAAGAACGTTTAAACGAGAAGAATAAGAGATAAAATGTTACAGGAAAAGACACAACTGTTGGACCTAATTTAACATTTTAAATTGAGAAAATTATATAAAGGGGTATCGGCAGTCCATGGTACTTCTAATGAAAATAAAAGGGAAATTATAATATAATACAAAAATATAAGTTATGGATTTGATTTTTTATTATTATTTTTTATTTTGTAAAAATAGGGTTAATTTCACAAATGGTCACTGAAGTTACCTGAAAATTTCAAAATGGTCACTGAAGTTTCAAAGTTTCAGAAACGATCATTGAAGTTTCAAATTTCTTTTACAA